>JWZX01002254.1:0-33654 GCA_001275005.1 Chrysochromulina tobinii | reverse complement strand
TACTGGGAGTCCTTTCCTAATACGGTAACAGGGAGTCGTGTAGTGAGTCGGGTACGGTCTACCCCGTAGAGTGTATGGTATTCAACAGGATGGACACACGCGGCTGGGTGTGGGTGTATACACCGACCCGCCGCCCAGTAGGCGGCTGGCCGGGATGGTCTTCAACCTGAACTCATCGGAGTATTCCTCTGCGTTCTGGATTTACACACTAATCACTATATTGTACGGAGCTATATTCTACGGAGCTATATTCTATGTTCAATGTTCTATCCCGGAACCGAGCAGGGAACTGGGAAGTGAATCCCCTCCACCGACCTCGTGACGCGTGCGGTGTCCCGTGACCCGTGTCCGCGGTGTGACACAACTGACGTCCTCAACGCGACGCCAGTGCACAGTCGCCAGTGGACCCCTCTCGCCTCGGTAAAAAGTAGGGCGTATACCATCGACCGTACGATACGCCTCCCGAACACGCTCCCGCTTCGCTCTCTGCCGTGCCGCCTCCGACCTCGGTCTCACCTGCTGCCGTGCGCGCGCGGTCATGCTTGTCATGAGCTAGAGGGGTCCATGCGCGGTCATGCGTCATGCAACAAAGCCTGCTACCCGGCTTGAACAGAAATCAGACGACCTCAGAATCGAATCCCCACCCATTTTTGTATGCAGCTCTCAGCTCTCAGCACATGAGTGTACTGACTGAGGGCGCTTGTCCTCTTCCTCTCTCCTTCCACTCCGTGCTGCAGCGCTCCGTGCGCCGCGTCGGCTTCCGCCGCGCTCAGCTCAGCGCGACTTGCTGGGGCTGGTGGACTTGCTGGTGGACTTACGTGGCGAGCCGCTCCTCTTCTTGCCCGCGAGCTTCGCCTTGCGCAGCTGGCGCTCCATGGGGGATTCCTTGGTGCCTTCGCCACCTTGGTGCCGGTGGGACATGCGATGGGAGGTGGGCGAGCGGGATGATGGGGAAGGAGTCGTCGACTCGCTTTCAAAAGGCGAGGCAGCGTGCTTCGTCGGCGAGGCAAACTCCTCGGAGGTGGGCGTGGGCGTGCCCGCCCCCCCCGAGGCGTCAAACGTGTCCTCGGAGGGATACGGCGTGCCGGCGCCGGCGGCGGCGGCGGAGGCGGCGAGCGAACGTAACTGCTCCAATCGCGCCTGTCCCTCAGCTAGGCGCTCTTGGACCATGAGCATGGCAAAATCACCTGCCTCCTCCACGGCCGCAGCCGCTTCGGCCACGCAGCGCTCGAGTGTGGACAACTCTTCAGCTGTGCACGCGAGCCAAATGCTGCTGCTGTCGCCGCCGATACGCCCGGGACGGCTGACGCTGACGCCCCAACCCTTGGCGGCAGCAGCCGAAGCCCTGGCGGGAGCCTTCGAGGATGCCTGCACCGCCTTTGCGAGGGCACTGAAGGCGAGACGCTGTCGCTTCTGAGCTCGAGCCTGCTCCACAAGAGCCGAACGCGCTGTAGGTGAGCACTTGCATGCAAGGCAGGTGGTCATCAGTGAGCAATCAACGCGCCTGCTCCTGGGCCGCAATCAATAGCAATCAATAGCAATCAGTGAGCCATCAGTGAGCAATCAACGCGCCTGCTCCTGGGCCGCAATCAATAGCAATCAATAGCAATCAGTGAGCCATCAGTGAGCAATCAACGCGCCTGCTCCTGGGCCGCAATCAATAGCAATCAATAGCAATCAGTGAGCCATCAGTGAGCAATCAACGCGCCTGCTCCTGGGCCGCAATCAAGAGCAATCAATAGCAATCAATAGCAATCAGTGAGCCATCAGTGAGCAATCAACGCGCCTGCTCCTGGGCCGCGGCATCCATGGCGGCCCGTGCGTCGTGCAGCCCTCGAATGCGCATCCGATTCTTCTCACGCTGCTCGATGGCGTAGCCCGCGGCCTCACTCAGCCTGGCGGCCAGCTCCGAGCTTGTCGGCCTGATGAGGGAGGCAATCAATCGCGTCGTCAGAGGTCATCAGAGGTCATCAGAGCTCCGAGCTTGTCGGTCTGATGAGGGAGGCAATCAATCGCGTCGTCAGAGGTCATCAGAGGTCATCAGAGCTCCGAGCTTGTCGGCCTGATGAGGGGCGCAATGGGTTGCTCTTCAGCGCTCATCAGCGCTCATCAGTGCTCATCAGCGGCAATTACATGTGATCACCCGCGGTCATCAGTGGCCATCAGTGGCCATCCGTGGCACTCGGTGGCCCTCAGTTGACGCACCGAAGCTGGCGCTGGCGCTGGAGCTCTTCATCGGCCTGCTACTTAATCTCAATCTCAATCTCAATCTCAATCTCAATCTCAATCTCAATCAATCGCACCGAAGCTTGCGCTGGAGCTGGAGCTCCTCCTCGGCCTGCTTGCGAGTGGCCTCGTCCCTCGCGAGCAGACAGACCGCCTCCAGATTGTCCCCAAACTGCGCATTCTCGAGAGCCGTCGCCCCCCACTTGTTCTTGCAATGCGGGTCCGCGCCAGCTGCAATCAGCATGCGGATGGCAAGCGCATTGTTCTTGCGAGCCGCCCAGTGCAGCGCGGTCGACTGATCGTCGTTGGGTTGGTGCACGTTGACGCCGGCTTCGATCAGCAGGGCGCCGCGCTGTGGTGAGCACTTGCATGCAAGGCAGGCCATCCGCATGCAATCAACGTACCTTCGATCAGCATGGCGACGATGTCGTTGTGGTGGCGGCGGGCGGCGTGGTGCAGCGGCGTGGAGCCCTCAGCATCGCGAGCGCTGATGACGGCCTGCACGTCGCCGGCGAAGGTCAAGAGGACCTGAGGACAGGGGAGATGTGGGGAGATGTGGGGAGATGTGGGGAGATGTGGGGAGATGTGGGGAGATGTGGGGAGAGGGTGGGAGAGGGTAAAGCGCCTGCAAACCCCATATCTCAAGGCCCCACCTCGGCGCGCGCACCTCGACAATGTCAGCGAATCCCCGTTTGGACGCCCAGAGGAGCGGCGTCATCCCGAGCTCGTCTGTCATCTGCAGCAAGTCGTCAACGGCCGAAGTCATCAGAGGTCATCAGAGGTCATCAGAGGTCATCAGAGGTCATCAGAGGTCATCAGAGGTCATCAGAGGTCATCAGAGGTCATCAGAGGTCATCAGAGGTCATTAGCACTCACCTGCAGCAAGTCATCAACGGCCGAAATCTCGCGGATCTCCTCAAACATCTCTTGCAAGGTGCCCACGCGATGGCCGCGTTGCACGGCGAGCCAAACCACCGCCCGCCGCTGTGCGATCACTTGCTCTCGCCTACCCGCCCATGTGAGGAACGCCCGCTTCGGCGCCGCGTTCAGCAGGGCGCGCGCGGCGAACTCCAACTGGTGTACTTGCTGCGCGTGCATGCTGAGCCGCTCGATCACCTTGAGCATGCTCCGCATCACCTGGTGTGGGAGGCCATCAGAGGCCATCAGAGGCCACCAGAGGCCACCAGAGGCCACCAGAGGCCACCAGAGGTCATCAGGTGTCATCAAGGGTCACTCAGAGGGCACTCAGAGGCCATCAGAGGCCATCAAAGGCCATCAGAGGGCACTCAGAGGTCATCAAGAGGCCGTCAGAGGTCACCAGAGGCCGTCAGAGGCCATCGGAGGTCACTCAGAGGCCATCGGAGGTCACTCGGAGGTCACACAAAGGCCATCAGGAGGCCATCAGCATGCACACCGGGTCGAGGCGCACGAGTACTCAGAGGTCATCAAAGGTCATCAGAGGTCATCAGGAGGTCATCAGCATGCACACCGGGTCGAGGCGCACGAGTCATCAGAGGTCATCAAAGGTCATCAGAGGTCATCAGGAGGTCATCAGCATGCACACCGGGTCGAGGCGCACGAGTAATCAGGAGGCCATCAGCATGCACACCGGGTCGAGGCGCACGAGTACCCGCCGAATCTTCTCCGCGGTTCGCTTGTTGTCCTCCGCCAGCTCGTGCCACGCATTGTACGCTCGGAACAGCTGGCTGTTCAAGAGCGCCATCGCAGCCTTGCGGAACAGCAGCGCTTTGGCGTGCATCGCACGCAAGATATCAAGCACCTTCAACTTCGCCTGCCCTTCGGGGGAGACGCGTGACATCAGGCTCTTGAGCCGCTGGCGCGCGGCCTTGTCCTCCCTGTAGATGAAGACCCAGTGATTGATGGCGCGGCTCTCGTTGTTATGCTTAAACCGCGCCAAGGCTTTCTGAGCGCGCAACTTCGCCTCGCCACGGGCCATCGCCTCGTCGTGCCAGCACTCAATGCACGCTCGCTGCTTGGCAAACATGAAGCCGAGCACGCACTTCCGTATCACGCGCATGTTTTCAGCCCGCTGGCGCATAGAGTCGACCCACGTGCTCCACGCCCTGACCTCCTGCGAGTGCCGGAGCGCACTCGCCGCTCGCTGAAATATGCGCTTCTTGTACTCTTCCCTCGTCTCCTTGGTAAAAAGGTCAGATATCTTGGTAAATACGCCCTGAAAAACCTCGCCAACGGTGACATTCCCGTCGCCGTCCTTGTCGAATTCTTTGAACATCTCGCCAGTCCGTGGCCAAGCGCCCAGCCTGTAGCACGGGGCGACACCGCGATAGTCTGGACGCTTCCACACAGGTGAGTCCAAATCGAGCCAATAAGTTTCATGACTTGTTTTTCGAATTGACGAATGAGCCCGAATCTTTCATTTATGCACTGGGAGGAGGTCTGTTTCCACACCGTATCCCGGAGGCAAAAAACGCATCTCGTGGTGTGTTTTCCGCTATCTTCCGTCCGCCCTGGGTTTCGCCTAGAGCTGAATGGCGTCGATATTACGCCGTTCGAGGCTCAGCGGCACACTCTTCTGCCAGTTTCTTATGCTCGCTCACGGCTATAGGTCGAAGTTCCTCCCGTATGGATCACAGTATGCGCCGACATCTGCCGCAGGCTCTGCCAAGAGGGCTGACGCTGCTTTTGAGACGGCAGCGCTTCCAGAAGCGTTTCTCTCATCTCTCAAAGCAGCACGGGAGGTTGAAATAGTAGCGAGCACACCGACTGCCACGCTCATCAGGGCGCCCGAGGATGTCATCATTCGTCTTGCAGCAGCGTGCGGTGCCCGTGCGCACCCATTGGACGCCGGACCGTTTGCTTCTCGTGATGCAGCAGCCGAGTTGCTGCATCGTTGGATCACAGAGTACTGGGAGTGCAAACGCCTAGAGACTGGCGGGAACTCCTGCTTTGAGTTTGGCGGCTGCCACAAGCGCTGCTGGTGGCGTGGCGCTATAGGACAAGTGGTTCTGGCTGAGCTGCACGAGGAGCTGCAGGGCGACGAGGGCTTGGAGTCCCAAGGCCCTGCCTACTCCGCCCTCATAGACCGACTCGCCAAGGACCGGGCTCTACCACAGGAAGAGCTGGGCGCCGCACTTCGTCTGAATGGCGTCCTCATCAGCATCGATGGCCAGCACCACTACTGTGGCCTCAGTCCGAGTTGATCTAGTTGGCATTGGCGCCTGGTACTGGAGTGCAAACGCACATTGGCGCACGCACGCGAGCGAGGCCGCGCGCCCCCGGCCACATACACAGAATACACATACACTAACATCGACGTGAGATCTCGAGGCGCTTCGTCGCACTCGCCACCACCGCCTACGCCCATGTTGCCTCGACCCGTCCGGATTCCACCCGCACCGCCTCCACGCTGCACCACCGCCTCCACCACCGCCTCCACGCTGCACCACTGGCTCCGCTCGGTCCTGAGCCGTCACTGCCACCGCCCTGGTCACCGCCTCCACCGTCACCCCCGCCGCCGCTGCCGCCGGCACCATGGATGCTACTAATGCCACGAATGAGCTTCGTCATCATGATCCGTCACCATGGATGCCTCTAATGCCAATACAAATCAAGCGGCAAAATCCTCGCGGAGGAGCCGGTGGCGTCGCTGTCAAGATGACATCGCCGATCCGCGTGCTCGCTCAGCATGCATGTGCTCACCACGGCGCCCTCTCCCCACAGGTACTGCACATCGCCGATCCGCGTGCTCGCTCAGCATGCATGTGCTCACCACGGCGCCATTTCCCCACAGGTACTGCACATCGCCGATCCGCGTGCTCGCGCGACTATCGCGGAGACTCACAGTCACAGGTTCAGGCGAGAAGACTCTCTCAGAGGCGCGGCGTGGTCCCCGCGGCGGCTCGCAGAGTTGGTTTGCCGTCGGCGTCGCTAGCCGCTGGACCGCGGTACCGGCCGGGCCGGCTTGCAGCCGATGCCCGAGATTTCGATTGTGGTTAAAGGCTTCAAGAAAAATTACCATACCATTTCGTGGCCTTCGGCGGCAAACCCACCCACCCTCTCACCCACCCTATGCGGGTGATGAGACCGGAGCCAGAACCTCGAACACGAGAACGCGAAACGCAGCTGCGCGCGCGCGGCGCGACCGAGCCGCTGCCGCGGACTTCCCGTCGCCCGTGCGCTTTCTCAAACGTGCCTCGCGGCAGCCGTATCTGCGGTCACACATTTGGATTCACTCAGTGGTCGTGGATTCATCATGCCTCGCGAAGCCATTGTTATGATTTCCGCACGCTCCGCACTCTCCTGCTCTGAGTCTGCAAATGAGCAGCCAACGCCAAAGGTGGCGAAGCCCTCAGCCGGCGCGCCGCCCGTTTGGCTTGTGGTGCGCCTTCGACGAGCGTCAGAACGGCGATAGCTCTCCCACGCGGTCTGCAGCACCGCCATGCGTGTGGCTGCGTCCGCATCCAAGCAGTGGTCTGGGTGCGTGCGCAGCGCCGCCTCCAGGTATCGCCGTCGCACCTCGCTGCGCGGCGTGTCGGCCGGCAACCCAAGGTGCTCAAAGATGCAGGAGCTGCTACCGCTGACTCGTGCATGTAAACCGCGGTGGCGGCAAATTGGTATCAGGACCGAGGGGGTACGCCGCATCAAGGAGATGTTCGGCAACTCAACAAAATTCGGTGTGAATACAGACTCTCGACCGACTCCGTACAAGTAAGTACACACCCGCTGGGGTTCAAAGCGCAAGGGTGATGTCTCGCAGTTTCGCAGACCGGGAGGCACGCTGGAGGCTGGTACATGTCTCATGTGGCCAATGCATGTAGCGGCAGCCGTGCTGCTGCGGCGCCGCGCCTAGCGCGATGCGGAGCGTCGATGCGGCGGTTGGCTTCGACAGACTCTCGACTGTCGTGTTCCGCGGCACGACCCAAAAGTTTTTTGCCGACGGCGCTTCCGATTCCCGTATCGAACGCGCGAAAGAAACGCCCCTCTGATAAAACTTATCGGCCGGATCCACGTGAGGCGGCAAGATCAGTCCTTCCAGTTCATGTCGATGGTGACGACCATCGATCTGTCGGCAGCCAAAGCCCCGGATCTCGAGCTCGTTGGCGCCGGCCTGCCGTCGCCAGCTAGCTCGTTCTCGGAACCGGCTGCTGGCGCGGCGATGGACGTCAGGCACGAGGACTCCAGCCCTCAGTCTGCCGTGGAGTCTGCGTACGAGCAGAATGCGGTCGCCGCGCTGCTGGGTCTGCACACCGCGTGCGTGGAGGTCTCATCGCCTGACGAAGACTCTCGCGAGGAGGACGATGCGGCGCCGACGGGCGCCGACCTTGGGGGGATGGGACGCTGGGGCGACCACGATGCGAAGCGATGGCCACATCTGAGCGGTGTAGGGTACTCCTCGCCGAGCGACGGGTCGCCAAAGACCTTCCGGCCGCTCGACTACGATACGCCCGGACAAAGCTCGCCCAAGCGGCAGCGAAATCCCAAGGACGGTGCGCGGCCGCCCTCACCCAGCCGCGCCATTCCTACTGGGAGTCGGCCACTGATCCCCCAAGTTCGCATACATGTCCCTTTGGCGATTCCCTCGCCTGACCGAGCGCGCGCGCGCCTGTCCCAACGCGCAGGCGCACCGCCTCCCGGGACGAGCCGCTTCCGCTGCCGGTTCCCCGGCTGCAAAAAGCTCTACGCGTCGACCGACGCCGTGAGGAAGCACTGCAGGAAGCGTCACTTGGAGTGGCTGCGCCGCATCGACCTCGTCTCGGCGCATGAGCGTGGCCTGCCCAAGCCGGCGCTCTATTGCGTGTGGGGCGACGAGGAGGACGAGATGTGAGCACCCCACGGTGCCCCAGCACGGCGCAGATCCCCGTCGACTTGAGGTATGGCAAGGGGTCGACATGATGAGACATCAGTGACTCCCGTCATCATCATCCTGTCCCTTCTGTGGACTTTGCCCCGGGGGGGGATCATTATTCTCTTTGCCCCCCCGGGGGGGGGTCATTATTCTCTCCCGAGCCAGCGGCGGAGAGGGGTGTTTGGCATGCAGGGCTGAATTCGCAGACCACAACGCACGCGGGCGATGTGGTCGGCGACGCGTGGATGTTCACAGCCAGTGATGCGTGGGTGTTCACAGCCAGTGATGCGTGGGTGGCCCAACGGGCGTGTGGGTTTCTGACTGTCGAGGGGGGACTGTCGAGGGGGGGACGCTGGCTACATACGACCATGGCAGCCAGATGCGGAGGGTCGATGCGTCATGTTGAGCGCCTCTTCTCGGCCTCTTCACGGGGCGGCGAGTACGTACTGAAACTTTGTGCCCTCCTGATCGACTTGTGCTGTGTGTCATCTCATCCATTGCCCCCATCCGATCATGTGCGTGTGCCGTGCGCGTGGATCCGAGCCCGAGCCCATGACCCGTGCCTGCGTGAAGCAGGCGTTGAGGATGTGCCGTTCGCTCGTGCCTCCGCGCCAAAGGCGCAAAGGCGCAAATGGGCGGGGGAGGACAGCGGGAGGGGTGTCCAGAGAGTTAACAGTTGAATAGCGCCTGTTTGCTGTGTGTGGCTCGATATGGTGTCTGTTCTGGACGCTCATCCCATGGCGCCCATCCCATGGCGACCATGCCGCAATGCGGGGCCCGCGCCCCCGCGCGCAACAGGTTCGAGGTTGACGTCTTGACGCCATGCTTGACGCGCGGTCAGCGCGTCAGCCGACGCGCGACGCCACCGCGGTACGGCGCGTCTACCCGTACCCCGACCGAGTCGGCACGCACGGAGGTCGGAGCGACCGACCCGCCGAGACCCGCAACGCCGACCGACGCCGCGCGCGACGCACGGGTCGTACCGCCGGCCGGGCGCGCCGCGTACCATTGTGCGCTGTGGCCGCTGCCCCCCGGCCCCCTCGACCCGCATGCACGCATGCACCCCCCGGGCTCTCCCCTCCACAAACACGATGTCTATTTTATGCTACCCCACGCGCGGTGCGCCGCGAGATCAAGCGAGATCTTGCGGCCCGCCCCCGGAGGATTCGGTGTGAACGTTACTGTGATCCGGGCTCGCCCCTCCGCGTCCCCCTCTCGTCGTCCACCGCATGGCTCCTAGCCGCTTGCACCCGTCCCACCTCCCACGCGGTGCCCTCTCTCACTCGATCTCGGCCGGCTTCGGGGCGACCGGTGCTCCCGTCGCCTCCGCCTCCTCCTCTGCCGCGGGCTGAACTGGCGCAGCCGCCTGCGTGGGCGCCGGCGTCGCCCCCCCCTCCGGCGCCGCCCCCCCCTCCGGCGTCGCCCCCCCCGGTTCGCGTGCATCGGAGGACGGGGCCCGAGGCGTCATCTCCACCGACCGGGGCGTCGCCCCGCCGTACATCTTCTCTCGCAGCTGGATGGCCTTGCTCATGCCTTCACAGGAGACGCGAGAGATGAAGTGGTTGGCGTTCGCGTAGGCGGTGAACGCGTTGCGGTGAAGCAACTGCACAGGGACTGCGCGCTTGTCGAGCCGCCCCTCCGTGCACAGCCAGTGCATCATCTCGAGCCCCTTCTCCTCCGCGATCATCAACGGGGTGCGACCTTTATTGTCCACGGCCGCCAGCATTGCATCAGACTGGGCATGCTGAAGCAGCCAACGCACCGTCGGTTCCTGGTTACGGCCGACGGCCAGGTGCAGCGCGGTCGCACCGTGCTTGTCCTGCGTGAGCGGCGTCAGGCCAAACTCGCACAGCAGCGTCACACATGCGAGTGACCCCTTGTAGCTCGCCCAGTGCAGAGCCGTGTCGCCGTCGCGGTCGACGGCCCGGAGGGTGTCAGGCGCGCGCTGGTTGAGCCAAAAGACGAGGCGCGGCCAATTGTGCTGCGCCGCGAGCATGAGCGGCGTCGCACCCGTCCCGTCGCACGAGTCCGCCGAGCACCCCGCGACCTCGACCAGGAACATCGCCACCTGCAGGTGCCCCTGATTGCAGGCCCAGTGGAGCGGTGTCATACCCGTGTTGTTCGCTCGCCCGTCCATGCGCCCGTCGCGCGCGAAGAGTTCCTCGAGTATGCTCACATAGCCCTCGTATGCCGCCCAATGCGCCGGCGTTGCCCCTTGGTGCGGGTCGACTGCGCTGTGCAAACCGGCCCGCTCGTCGAGCAGCTTTATAAAGGTCAACTTATCGTTGCGGCGGAGCGCCAGGAGCGCCACATCGTCGAAGATCGGCTTGGGCGTCTGTGCCGCATCCGCGGCAATAGACTGCGTTTCCTCCAGGGTCGCAGATGTCAGCCCCTTGGATTCGGACGGTGAAACCGAGCTAATGGTGCCAAGGCTCATTGCGGGCTGCGCTCGCACGCTTCGTACTCATGATTTTCCCACGGAGGTTTCCTGCGGTGGAATGAATCGATCGATCGAGTGCGAGTACGAGCCAAATGCAGTTACAAGTCTGCGTGTGCGCGAAAAGGAGGCGGCGAGACACCTTACATTCTTCGGCATCTAATTTTGGTAGGCCACATCGCGTCGCATCCAAAAACGCGAAACCGCTTGTGCGACACTCTTTTTTTCAGCGCAGCGAAGGAGAGGCTCACCCGACCAGTCCACTCCCGCGAGCAGGCCCAGGAGCGCGAGCCAGAAGGGCGATGGCGCCGCGCTCCGACGCCTCACCACTACTGCCGACGAGCGTGGAGCGCAGTGACCGGCGGCTGTCCAAGGGGAAATCGCTGCTGACCCTGGACAAGCCGGCCGACTACCTGAAAGAGCAAGCCAGCCAGAAGCGGCAGAGCACAAGCTGGTGGTCAGGAGCGGGGTCCGGAGCCGTCGGAGGTTTGCTGATCGGCATCGTGCTCACTCAAGCTGTTCAGCATTACGTCTACGGACCCATCATACCCGCCAGCCAGTGCTGCTCGTGCACGCCGCTGCCGCCTCCATCGCCGCCATTCGCTCCACCGCCACCGCCCAGCCCGGAACCGCCGCCACTACCCCCGTCACCTCCTCCTCCTCCGCCGCCGCCGCCGCCGCAGCCGTCACCTCCACCACCGAGGCCATCTCCGTCTCCACCACCACCGCTTCCGCCACCTCCATCATCGCCACCGCCTTCACCTCCAGCGCCACCTTCCCCTCCGCCGCCGCCGTCGCCGCATCCACCGCCAGACCCACCGCCACCTCCATCGCCTCCATCACCACCACCGCCGCCTTTGCCACATCCACCGCCAGACCCGCCGCCGCCGCCGCCGTCGCCGCTTCCACCTCCAAAGCCGCCGCTGCCGAGCCCGCCGCCACCACCGCGGCAGCCGCCGATGCCACCAAGGCCTCCACCTCCGCCGCCGCCGCAGCCGAGCCCGCCGTCACCACCGCGGCCGCCGCCGATGCCACCAAGGCCGCCACCTTCACCACCGCGCGCTCCCACCATTCTGCAAACGTGGTACGCGAATCATGCAGACAGTTACTTCTTAGGCTTCAGTTCCGTCATAATGTTGCTCGCCCTCGTGTGCCTCTGCCTGCACGGTCGCCTTGTCTGGTGGCTCCTGCAGCGAGAGGGCCCGCCACGTTTGCGCTGGCTCTACGACGAGCTCTCGCGCGAACTCCCTCACGAGCTCCTTTGGCGCTCGGCGATGAAGCTCCCCAGCACTGTCACAGACGGCGCGCTCACCGCCTCTGGTGCCGCCACTGGTGCCATGCTGCGCTGGTACAACGCTATCTTCGCGCCGCCGCCGCCGCCGCCGCCGCCGCCGCCGCCGCCGCCGCCGCCGCCGCCGCCTGTGGAGTTCGAGCAGTCACAAGCACCTGCGCCCGCGCCTGAGCCTGCTCCTGCAACCGCGCCCACGAGTGAACCGGCTCCAGCGCCGGCGCCGGAGCGCGAGCCCGCCGCACCGCCCAAGCACAAGCCCGCTCCCAAGACGGCGCCCGTTTTCAAGGCGGTCGCAGCGGTCGCGCCACCGCCGAAAGCCATCGGGCCGCCTCAGCCGTCGTCTTCGAAAAAGAAGAAGGAGAAGCCCAAGTCGCCGTTCGAGCGGCAGCAAGAGGAGAAGCAGAAGAAAGCAGAGGAGAAGCAGAAGGCAGACAACGAGAGGCTGAAGAAACAGGAGGAGGCCAACGCGGCACTCGAGGCGGTGACGGCGTCATGTGAGACGTTAGAGGATACTTACGAGGGGATAGAAGCAGCTCTCAACACGCTGAGACGCGGGATGGACGAATATGCGTCCTTGGCGAGTGCAAAGGCGCTCGAGAATGCGAAGCAGAAAGAGGAGCAGTTGGCAGCACGCGAAGAGGAGCACAGGCAGAAAGCAGAGGTGGAGTCCGACGCGGCTCTCGAGGCGTGCATGGCAGCATGTGATGCGGCCATGATTGCCTGCAAAGGGGTTGTTGAAGCTCTCAGAGAGCTGAGGAGCCTGCTCGACAAGTTTGCACTCTCGGCGAGCCCAGAGATGATCTCGAAGGGTTTGAAGAAACTCGAGGATATGTCTTCGCTCGAAAAGTTGCTAAAGGAGGAAGAGGCAGACTTGAAGAGGTACCTCATGGAAAGGCCTGAATTGGCAGATGATAGAATCATCCCAGAAGGCCATCAGCCCATGTCAGGCTGGCTCGAGCAGGCCATTAAGAAGCGGAAGGCAGCGGAGGCCTCGAAGGCCGCCGCGGCTGCAGCGGCTCCTGCTATCGCTGCCCACGTGCCAGCACCAGCAAATGAATCATTGCCGCCAGGTTACGTGCAAGCAATTGCCGAGGCCAAAACAAGCAGTAATGCTGCCAAGGCCAAGTTGCCGAAGTCGGCCGGGTCTCCTGCGCCTGCGTCTGCTGCCCCGTGGCGGTCCGAGTCCCCCGCGGCCACTCGGCCCCCCGTCATCTCTGCGGCTCAACGATATGAAGCCGTCCTTTCTCTAGAAACCACAGCTGTGCCAGCGGCGCTAGCGGCTGCTATCCCCGCGGCAGCGCCCCCCGCGGCTGCAGCCCCTTTGGCTGCATCCCCCGCGACTGTACAGACCGTGGCTGACGCGTCGATCAAGAAAACGTTCGCCCCTGATGCGATGCCGTCTGTGGACAATCCCAAGCAGCAGCCCTCGCCAGCTGCCTTGGCCGTGCCGACCCCAGCCGCGGAACCTGCCTCTTCGGCCATCTTTGTTCCGCGACCCGGCGAAAGCCCCATGGAGGCGTATCGGCGCAAGGTGCGCGAGGCAAATCAGCGCGTAGAGGTGGTTGAGCCGAAGGCGGCGACCGAGGGCAAAAGAGACGGCACACCCCCCGGCGCGCGTAGCAGCAGCCAGAGCAGCAGCCCCCTCGGCATGCGGCCCAACACCGCGGTGGGCAATCCTGGGGATTATTCTGCAGGGGAGGACGACGACGCGTTTTCGGAGGGCGAGGGTGAGGAGCAAAAGGAGGGTGAGCCCAACATCTTCTTCCAGAACGCGCGCTTCTCGGGTCGGGCGCCCTCGCCCGAGCGGCTGCCCGCCTACCAGCGACTGCCCTCGACCATCTACTTCTTCGTGCGGGTCTCTGACCAGGACGGACAGGTCTCGCTGGTCAAGCCGCTGAGCGAGCGGATCAAGGAGAAGATGCACAAGGCCACCGCACTGCCCGGGCATGAGTCCGCCGGCCCGACGTCCTACCTTGAATTCAACGAGAAGACCGTCATCGGGCTCGATCTGAACAAGAACCGGCTAGGTGCGGTCAAGTTGGACCACTCCCTCCAGCTCGTCATTGAGGTGCCCTCGTGCGAGGCCTTCCCGAAGCAGAACCCGCGCGTTGAGCCCACGTCCATCAAGTTCCAGCCTTACCAGTCCACGTCACGCCATGGCGACTGGCTGCCACGCATCAATGTCCCCATCCGCTGCGGACCCGAACGTGTCAAGCAGCTCAAGCTAGCCCGCTCCAGTTTGCCGCCGACGGGCAAGATGCTCCTGCCAGTGCACAGCGACGGCGAATGCAGTGACTCGGACGACGTGCACGTACAGTCGCAAGCCTCGTCTACGTCTTCGGAGCATCCCCAAGGTGGGATCCTCGGCAACCCTTACGCCTCGGCGACGCCCGCGGAAGGCATCATCATGTCCAGTCGAGCGGCGCTCGCCTCGGAGCGTCGGCTCATTGCGAGTAATAAGCGGCTCTCCTCCTCGCGCCTCATGATAAACGAGCACGGTGACCTCAAGCTGCCCAATTACAATTATGGCAGCAGCACAGCACGCTCGACGGTCTCGGCCCGCTCGACGACAAGCTCCAGCCCGAGCCAAATGCGTGGGGGGAGCACCTCCGCGCGCTCGCCTGGTTCACCCCCGCAAGATCGATCGCCGCAACGCGATGTCTTCTGGCCACGGGAGCTTGCGACCAATGAGATGTTCGCTGAGCGGCTGCGCAAGGGCACAGACAAGCGCAAGGAGGAGCGCGATAGCAAGGAGAGAGCCAAGCGCGAGGCAGAGGAGAAGATCAAGGCTGAGCAGAAGCACCAAGCATACGCCGATACGGGTGCAAATATGTGCAGTTCGAGCGGCGAGGACAGCTTCTCGATGGGCGGAGCCCCTGCCGCACCATCTGCCGCGCAATCGGCCGGGCTGATGAAACCTGGCACCTCGTTCAAGGCGAAGCTACGAGAGCGAAGCTTGAGCGCGGAGCTCGAAGCCTTGAAGAATAAGATCAAGCCCAGCGAGCGTGCTGGCGTGTCTGCCGGCGGCTTCGGAACAATTGGCGCAACAGTGCTCGGTTCTGTGCTTTTCAAGGGTCTCCCGAGCATCAGCGAGCCCGCTCCGAATTTTGAAGCATGAACTCCAGAAAGTACCCGGCAGCTAGGCCGAAAAGCGGGAAGGTTTGTCGTAGAATCGGCCGGTGCACATACGTCGAACGATCGTGTTTTTCACGACACCATTTTGTATCGTTTCCGATTAATTCATGTACGTCTTTGGTTCAACGATATTAGCGATGAAAGATTCAAACCAAAGACGAAAGACGTACAAACCATAGAGGTAGAGGCACAGTCGACTGTGAGCACAGTGGCACACGCGTTTCGCGTTCGGGAGGAGGGAGGCCGGTGTGCGCGGCTCCCGACGCCTAATCCCCCCTGGGCCGACGTCGTGCCGCGCCGTGCTAGGTATCACGTCAAAGGTATGTGTCGGTTCAAAGTCAACCCTTTCTATGTGACTTCCTATGTTCACGTTTAATACACGTTTAAGGTCCCGGGGCACATCGGCATAATACACGTGCTCTTCGTGTTCGGTTGCATAATAGACCATTGGACCAGAAGGCACGAAATGTACCAAGGCCATGTTCAAAAGGGCAGCATTTGTCCCGTCTTGAGGGCCTTCCGCGCACGAGCGATGGAGAGCGCCGCCTCCTCGGCCGCCAGGAAGGAGGTGCCCAGCACACGAGCCTTGCGCTTCAGCCGTCCAGTGATCCAGGTGATCGTGGCCGTATACCGCAGCGCGTCGCCCGCACCGCGTGCCCGCACCCCGAGCAACCCAGTGGGGCCCTTGCGGTCTGGTTCGAAGGCTAAGCCCTCCATGAGCGCGTCCCGTTTCGCTCGCTCCGCTGCCGCGATCGACTCTGGCGACGCGACGGGCCGTTCGACGCTCAGGACGGCGCTCAGGGCCCGATGATGGCGGCCTCCTCCTCCTCCGCCGTCCCTGCCGCTCGCACCGCCGCTCGCACCACCATTCGTGCTTGTCGAGCTCCTGCCTTGCACCTGATGAGGGATGCAATCATGGATCATCAGAGGTCATCAGTCGACGAGCTCCCGCCTCGCACCCGATGAGGGATGCAATCAAGTGTCATCAAGTGTCATCAAGGATCATCAGAGGTCATCAGTCGACGAGCTCCCGCCTTGCACCTCGTCTACCAGATTCGAAAAGAGTCGTTGGCGCAATGCCGCGTCACCCGTCGCTGCCGTCGACGTCGCCCTAGGCTGGCGCCGCCGTTCCATGGGTTGGGCGGGCGCACTGCTGGTGGCGCCGCCTTGTGCATGTTTGCATGCATGCATGGGCTGGGTGGGCGCACTGCTGGTGGCGCCGCCAGGTGCCGGCGGCCCCATGCATGCATGCACGGGCTCGAGGGCCCCGCCGCGAAGGTACGCGCGCACCCTCCCCTCGATGAATCTCTCCACCTTGGGCCTGCCATGCGTGTGCCCGTACCAGTTCTGGTTCAGCCACTGGGACAGGTAGGCGGGGTTCACACCAAGCGCGATGGCGAAGGCAGTCTGCGTCTTGCCCGACTCGGTCAAGGCGCCGCGCACCGCCCGGCGTAGCTCCGGCCCGCGCATCTGCCCGACCACTTCGGCCGAGTACGGACCGATGGACGAGCCGCCCTGGTCGTCGTCGTCGTCGTCTACCTTGGTCGATGTGACCTCCACCTTGGTCGATGTGACCTCCACCTGGGGCCCACTTCCAGCGTCCCCTGCCTCGGCCATGTCTGCCTCGGCCTCGGCCATGTCTGCGTCCTCCGTGGCCGCGCCATGGCCTCCGTCGCGAACGTCCGTCGCCGTCGCAAGATCGGCATCGGGATCATCCGATGGCTCGCCTATGGCGCGCGCGACGGCGATCGCGGCCTCCATCTTCGTCGGAAAGATGCCAATGTATTTTTGTTTGCCACCGACGCGCACTTGAGCCTGGTAGCGTCCCGCAGACTCGAACACGCCCTTGTAACCGCTCACTGAATGCGCGGAGAGGTGCAGACGCGTGCCATCCGGCGCGGTGGCATCGATCATCGCGACTCTCTGGCACGCACGCAACGCAGCGCTCATTGACGCGTGCGGATGACTCCTGCCACGGTTTCGGAGGGTCTGCTTACTTTCAGTTGCAGGCGAGCGATCGCGCGCATACCCTTTCCCTAAGTCCCATCGTTGCAAGACAACTGCTTTCACAGCCCTGTTCATGAATGGACGCTGGCGGTTCGGGTTTCTGCGCCATGAGCACGGAGTTGAAGCCGGAGCCCGAGCCGGAGGTGGCGTTGAGGGCGCTGAACGCGGAGGCGACGAAGCTGCGCAAGCGGCACGATGAGATCACTGCCGAGTGCATCACGCTGCGGCAAAAGCTCCACCAGATGGTCGAGCGTACCAGCGGCTTCACAAAGTCGGCAGACTTGTCGGCTGGCGCCAACGAGGACGCGGCGGAGGTCGCGGAGCTCGAGGCGGAGCTCGCGGACGTCGAGGCGGAGATTGATGTGGCCAACCACGACCATAGCACCTACGGGCTGATGATCGAGCGCATCCGCAGCGAGGAGAAGACCTACCGGCGCGACCTGAACGAGATCGACTTCCAATCGAGCGCGAAGCAGGCGGACGCGAAGAAGCTGTACCTGATGCTCAAGGACGCGACGGACGTGCGCAACGCGGCCGAGGCAGAGCTCTTCCGTCAGGATAAGACACTCTCGTTCGAGCTCGCCGCGCAGGCGGAGAAGCTACAGGCCAAGCGCGACAAGCTGCAGGCCCGGCAGCAGGCCGCGGCGGATCACGCGACACGCACGGCGGAGAAGCTGCGTGCTCTGGAGGCGGAGCGGCTGGACGCGCTCTCTCGCAACGAGCACCTCACATCCGTCGGCTCGCTCGACGATGAGCGAGATCGCATCGCCAAGCTCCAGCTCATCTTCGACTCGATAGCGGAGGTGCGCTGAGGGCGCGTGAGGGCGCGTGAGGGCGCGTGATGGCGCGTGATGACTCGTGATGGCTCTTGATTGCGGAGGTGCGCTGAGGGTGGCTGAGGGCGCGCAGAGTGCTTTCTGAGTGCCACGGATGACCTCTGATGACCTCTGATGATCTCTGAGTGCCTCGGATGACCTCTGAGTGCCTCGGATGACCTCTGAGTACCCATTGGATGACGACTAATAAGAAGTGTGCGCCCTTCTTCGCGCCAGGTGATGGGCACCTCGGAAGCTGACCTGATCGTTGAGAAGTTCAAGGCGCAGGAGGAGACCTTCGCTCTGCTAGCCAACCTCCATCGACAGGCGACCAGGTCGATCGAGCTGCTCTCCAAGGAGTACGCTGATGGACCTCTGATGGACCTCTGAAGGACCGCTGATGGACCTCTGATGGACCTCTGATGGACCTCTGATGAGCTTCTGATTGCTCTCCAAGGAGTGCGCTGATGGACCTCTGATTGCCGCCGAGGAGCTCTGATCGCGCGCCGTATCGGGCGCCCGTCCTCAGGTTTCACGAGCGCAAGAAGAAGCTGCTGCAGCTCCGTTACACGTCCGATAACCGCGCCGGCTCGCCGCCGATCCCCACAGGGCGCCCCCAATCCCCACAGGGCCAGGTACGTTGATTGCCACTGATGTTACCTGCCCTGCATGCAAGCGCTCACCACAGCGCGCGCCCAATCCCCACAGGGCCAGGGCGAGGAGTCTCGCCTCGAGCAGCAGCGCCAGCTGCGCGCGGCTCGTTCACGAGCGAAGCGCACGGCGGCCATCATGCAGCACGCCCACGCCGCTGTAGCGCAGCTCAGCCGCATGCTCCACACTGCCAAGGGGCTCCGCGGCGCCGCGCCGCTCGCGGGCGCCGTCTCGGGCACTGAGGGCAAAGGGACGGGCGTCTGGCGTAAGGGCGGTCGGCAGCAGCACGCCAGCGATCTCGCGCTGGGGCTCATGATCCTGCATCCGCCCTCAGTCCCGCCTCCGACGGGGCTGCTCAAGGCGGGAGATTTGAGTGGCGAAACCGCCGCCGTGCTCGACTCCCGTGCTGACCTGATGCTGCCCGAGGCCTCGCCCTCTCCAGGCAAGGTGAAGGCGAAGCGCTCCGCCGAGAGCGCGGTGCAGCAGGCCTTCGGCACGCCCGGGACGACGCCCGCGAAGGAGGGCTCGACGCCCACGACGGCGCAGATGGCCCTCAAGGGCGCTCGACACGGCGCCCGACCCGGCGCCGTCCCGGGCGCGCTGGAGGCGGAGAGGAGCCAGGACCACTTGACCGTCGAGGCGCTCGAGGAGAGCCTCGGGCTGCTCCGCGAGCTCATCGGGAAGGCGGCGCTGCCGGCGCACAGGACGGCGCTGCCGGCGAACGCGACGGCGACGGCGACGGTGGCGGAGGCGGAGGCGGCGGAGGAGGAGGAGGAGGCGGCGGTGGCGGCGGTGGCGGCGGCGGTGGCGGCGGCGGCGCTGTCCAATGCCGCCGACGAGGCGGCTGGCAGTTCCGAAGCGGCAGAGGGCAGTGCCAGACCGGCCGACGCCGAAGGCGCCGTCCCGGGCGACGCCGACGGTGAAGAGGCTGAGGGCGGACTGGCGGTGGTGACGGAGCCGCCTGCGCCCAGTACGGCGCCTGATGAGAGGTCCCCCTTCTCGCCCAGTACGGCGCCTGGGGCACCCTCGCCAGTGATGACGGGAGAGGAGTACCGTATGAGCTTGGTCGCCGCTCTCAAGGGGCGGGGACTGGTGGCCCGCGATGGGATGGAGTCGGCGGAGGCGCTCGCTCCGCTGCTGATGGCGGCGGGCGCGTCTGCGAAGGAGTTCAAGGTGCCCGGGGACGAGGACGACGAGGAGGAAGGCGACGAGGGCGAGGAGGGCGACGAGGAGGGAGCTGCCGATGACCCGCTGAACCAGGTGCTCGATCGCGAGGCGCTCAAGAAGAGGGCGATGAAGATCTTCATCAACAAGGGCGCCAAAGGCAAGGAGACGAAGCGCAAGAAGAAGCGATGATCATGACGCGGCGATGATGACGAAATCCAAGGCGTAGGCGCAAAGGGACAGGCGCATGACGGGCGCTGTGACGGGCGCGGGCACGAACACAGGTCCTCCCAGCGCTCAAAGGTGTGAACACAGGTCCTCCCAGCGCTCCAAGGTGTGAACACAGGTCCTCCCAGCGCTCCAAGGTGTGAACACAGGTCCTCCCACGGCGCTCCAAGGTGTGGGGCGGAGCAGACCGCGATGAAGCGGTCGAGCCAGGTGTCCATATTTGGGTCGAGCCAGATGTCTGGACATGTCAAGGCGTTCGTCCGCGCGTGTGCGCCGCGCACGCCGGCTGGCACTTAGGCTGGCACAGGCACAGCACGGGTTCGAGCGCCATGGAAACCGCTGTCCCGCTGTCGTGCAACAGTGCCCCGCGGCTCGCGGGTGTCGGGTGATCCGGTCGATACGGTATCAGATGACACCCACAGATTATAAATACGACGACAACTCCTTAAGGACAGACCGCCTGCCACGCCTCAAGCACTCATACGCGACTCGTTGCTCAAATGTCGTCTGCCCTGTCCCCGGAGGTCAGCCAGACTTTGGGGTCCCCCTTGGACGATTCGAGGGAGTCCTCGGACAGAGTGCTGCTCACAGCTGCCGCACCCACGCTGATGGCTGCGGCCGCAGCCTCGGCGCCAGCACTGGCCATGGCCACGGCAAGGTTGGTAAACGCATTGGACTCCCACCAGTCAGGAATCGAAACTGGGCACTCATCTACCGCATCCTTGCAAAATTGGCGGTGGATGAAGTTGCCTCCAATCAATCCAATGGCCGCAACGAGGGTGACGATGATTCGAGGCTTGCTGAAGATGAGGCCAGGCGCGGCAAAGGCGAGCACCGGTGCGGCAAAGGCGAGCGGCGACGAATTTCGCGCCACCGTAGGCACGGCGCGACGCAAGACAACGGCGAGTGGCTCGAGGAGAGACGCTTGGGTGATCGTGGTGCGCTTGCTCTGCGCCGGCGATTGTGGCGGCATCCGCCGCGGCAGAGACGATTGCAGGACGGTTCGCCTCAACGAGAGCGCGCTCGCGCACGTCAGCTCGGTGGCGAGCAGAAGGCATGTGAGCATGGACCTCATAAAAGATTCTTGATGATGAAACAAGGAACGGAACTCTTCATTTGGAATTCGTCTCTTCATTTGGTAATTCGTCATAATAATACATGAATTTCAGTTCCCGAGAACTCTCGGCCCGTGACGCAACACTACATACATGTCATAGCACCGGAGAGGCGTTCACAGCTTCACACGGGAGGCCGTAGTCACATACAACACGGAGCGCTCTCGAAGGCGCGGGGCCCATTCCATGCTATTCCGCATGCTCAATGATTCGTCAATGCCAGCCCTAGATCTAAAGACAACTGAAGTTGAGCCTCCACAGCGCATCAAACCACATCCCAAGAAGCCTAGCCCATGACGTCTGGCATACATGGACAGTGGACGCTGCAACCCCTTTGCTCGTCGATCCTCGTCCTGTGCTATGCCTTCCGTCGGAGAATCCCACATGAGAACGGCTGTGACGAAACAGTCTGTGGGGAATCACAGTGGGTCATCAGTGGGACAACGCAAGCATCTCTTCCTCGTCGATGTAGCCGTCGCCGTTGGTGTCCAGCGTCTTGACGAGCTGCTCGACGAGGGAGAGGTGCCCTTGCTTCTTCTTGATGAGGGCGGCCACCTCCTCGACGGAGATTCCTTCTGGTCGGCTCGCCACCTGCGCGAAGAACTTCTTGATCCCCGCGCGCAACTCCGCGTCCTCGATCGCTCCGTTCCCGTCCTCATCAAAAGACTGGAAGTCGATCAGGTGGCGCCAGACGTCCTTCATGGAGACCTCGATGACCACGTTCTTGCTCAGGCGGCAACTCTCTTCGGTGGGCACCTTGACGTTGGCGCGCACGTAGCTCATCAGAGGCTCGATCACGTTGAGCCCGGTGAGCAGCAGCTGGTTGATCGCAATCTTGTACATCTTCTCGGGGTCGAAGGGAACGCCCCCAACAGAGAGGATGGCATGCTTCTCGGGCTCGATGACGACTCCTTCATCAAAGTGGAGGAAGTCGGGCGCGGGCTTGGGAGCGTTGCGCGTGTTGGCCGTGGATGCTTGAAGGATCGAGCCCTTGACCAAGATCACCGCCATAGGTCCATCAAATGCGAACTCCGCGAAGAGATCGCCCATCGTAAAGGTCGTATTGGCCTGATACTCCTTGCCAGCGCGCACACTGCCGCCGTGGACCACGCACAGCTCCACTTTCTCTTTTCGGAATCCACGCAGCATTTGGGTGAGGAGTAGCGTGGCCACCCCAGAAGGCGAGTGGCGCACCTGATGAGGGAGGAAATCAGTGGTCATCAGAGAGGTCATCATCTCCACCCCAGAAGGCGAGTGGCGCACCGTCTTGGAGCTCATGAACGCCGGGATTGGCATCAGCGGTGCGGACATCACCCGCCGAACAAAGTCCTCCTGCTCCAGGCAGAACTTCTTCGCCTCAGGCTCCTCGTCAAATTCACAGCCGGGCACCAGCTCTACCTTTGAGTGCATCACGCCATCGGTCCCCCACCAAATATCAACGTATCCAATCTCTTCAGCATCGGCGCCCGTCTTGATGATCTTTGCACCACCACACGAGTCAATGTATACCTCGTGCTCGTGCGCGCCCAGTACGATAGGCGTGCGTGGGCCCAGCTCCTTGTGCTTGGCGAGCGCGAGGCAGAAGGCCTTGTCTTCGGGCACCAGTTGGTGCGTCATGGGCAGGTGCACGTCTGGGGTGTACCCCAAGGCCTCCTTGGCTTCGTTCCAAATCGCCACCGCTGCCTCGGCGGGCGGGATGACCGTAGGTGTGTTGGCCGGGGCGTAGATGGAGGTATCCGCCGAGAGGAAGGCGGTCATGAGCACCCTTCGGTCGCCCACGTGGATCACGTCGTACCTATGAGAGGAAGCAATCAGAGGTCATCAGAGGTCCCCAGAGGTCATCATGGACGCACTTGTGAGAGGAGAGACGTAATCAGGGTCCTCAAAGGTCCTCAAGCCATCATGAGAGACGCAATCAGTAGTCCTCAGAGGTCATCAAGCCCTCATGAGAGACGCAATCAGCGGTCCTCAGAGGTCATCAACCCACACGTGGAATGGCGGCGTACTTGGGGAACGTGTCGATTGGCTTCGTCGTGATGTTCGAGTTGATGCACTGCCGCATCGCGCATCGAGCACGAGAGTAAGTCGTCAAGAGAAGGTCATCGAGCATCGAGCACGCGCAGCCCCTCAGAGCCATCAGAGCCATCAGAGCCATCAGAGCCATCAGAGCATCGAGCACGCGCAGCCCCTCAGTGACAGATCGAGAGCAATCGCAGTCAAGGCAATCATGGCCCACCTTGCCCTTGAAGGCTTGCATGCGATCCACGGACCACTGGAAGCCATAGTCAAGCTCGTGGTTGCCGAGCATGACGTATTCGATCTTAGCCTTGTTGAGCCCCTCGGTCATCGCCCGCCCGCCGTCGAGAGCGGTGAGAGGGCACGGAGACAAGAAGTCACCTGCCAAGGTCGAGATCACCACACAGAGTCGAGTCATCAGAGGTCATCAGAGGTCATCAGAGGCCATCGGGGGTCATCGGAGGTCGTCAGCGCTCATCACCTGGCAAGGTTGAGATCACTACACAGTCGAGGGCCGCGGCCGCTTTCTTAGCGGCGGCGACCGCGCTCGCGACGCGGGGGTAGTTGTCGAGCTTGTACACGTCGTTCACGGTGACAATACGCAAGAACGTGCCGCACGCGGTTCGTGGGCGGCGCGGGCCCGGGGGTGCGATGCACTCCGCGACAAAACTGGCCGGGTCGGGCGCCTGGGAGCCAACGGCCGCATGCAAGGCCGCCTCGAGCCGCTCCTTCATGGCATGCTTCGCGAGGTATTCGGTCACCTGGGCCTTTCGCCACGTCACGAGAGGGGCGGCCACCTTATCGAAGGCCTTGCAGGTGGCGGTGAACACGGCATTGAAAGAGGGGTGCCCGTCGACGGTCGCGAGCAAGCCGCGATTTTTCAGTTTCTCGATCACCGGCATACACTGCCCCTTGAACTTGTGGAATTTCTTCCTGAGCTCTTCGGCGTGCTCGTCGAGATCTTGGATGCCTTTCTTTTGCGTTTGATTCCTCTCCAGCTTCCGCTTTACCGCAATCTCCGCATCCGCCATGAAGTAAAAGATCGCGAGTGCACACCCAAAGCCTCGATGGCCCCCGTACACCTGGTCGTCAAAGGCATGCAGATTGTCAAGCGAGCGCGGGAAGCCGTCGATAATGTATGGCCCCTTGCGGGTCTTGATCGCCGCCTTGAGCAGGTCGAGAGTGATTGGAGCGGGGACTACGTCATGTTCCTTCATGATCTCATCGATCATCTTGCCCTGCTCGGTACCCTTCTTCACCTCCGCGCGCAGCAGGTCACTCACTTTAATGTGTGCAGCGCCGTATCGCTCGACGAGCTTAGCGCACTGCGCGCCCTTACCCGTGCCAGGGGCGCCGAGCATGAAGACCACGGGGCCGTCCGGGACGAGCATGTTGATCACGTTTGCGATCTTGTCGAACACGCGCCAGGTATCGATCGCCACCTCTTGGGGCGTCCGGGACGCGTCGATGGTCGACACCATCAGGCCCCCCTTGCGTGCTCGAAGGATGTCGATCACCGGCATCGACTCATCCCAAAAGGTCTTGAAACGCTTCTTGATGGTGGCGGCGTTGTCGTCGGCTCGGCCCGACGTCTCGCCGTGCTTCAAAAGGCGCTCTTCCATGGCCGCCTCCGACAGGTCGTAAACCAGCGTTAGGGCACACCCACCGTACACCTGGTTGTCAAAGGCTTGCAGATTGTCAAGCGAGCGCGGGAAGCCGTCGATCAGGTAGGGCCCCTTGCGGGACTTGATCGCCGCCTTGAGCAGGTCGAGAGTGATCTGCGTAGGCACGAGCGCCCCCTGCTTTATCATCTCGTCGATCATCTTGCCCTGCTCGGTACCCTTCTTCGCCTCCGCGCGCAGCAGGTCGCCCGCTGAGAAGTGCGCCGCTCCGTACCGCTCAACGAGCTTGGCGCACTGCGTGCCCTTCCCGCTGCCTGGGCCGCCGAGCACGAAGACCACGGGGCCGTCCGGGACGAGCATATGGAAGAGTCACTGCCCTGGGGGGGACAACAGTGTACAAAAGATCGCCGACCCGGACTAAGGTGCGCAGCGAGTGGCCGACGTCAGTCGCTGGATGAAACAGACGGAGCGTTTTCGACGAAACCCAAATCGCGACCTACCTGCACGATGTGGAAGTGACATTTGGAACCTGAGCGGCCTCCCCACTTCACTGTTTCGACATCCTTGCAGCCTGTGAAAAAACCCATCTTTAGCGGATCGCGATTTTTGGGGCGCCGCGACCGACGAGCGACGATGTCGGCCACCGTGCAGCGACGCGCCCGTGCTCTCGAGCGCGAGCGCGCTCGACAATCGTCGAAGAAGTCGTCGGCCATACTCCGCGTTTCCGATCACGGCAGCGCATCCATCGAAGAGCAGACCTCGCGAGCCCTGTCAGCGCTGTTCGAGGCACGTGGCATGGGGAGCAGCACCGCACTTATCCGACTCGACGCGGGCGGTACGGCGGCAGCAGCGCAGGTTGAGCAGGCGCATTCCAGCAAGGCGCCAGCTCGCAGCAGCAAGGTCTCGTTACTCGAGGGCTACCTGACGGAGCTCATGCAGACGGATGGCGGCGACGACGCGACACTGCCACACTTCTTCCGGTTGCGCTGGAGGGCGGCGATCGCCGCGGCGCGAACCGCCGAGAGTACGCTCGCCGGGCGCCTGGGTCGGCGGCCGTCGTTTGTCGAGCTCAACGAGGACGACGCGGGGTGGCAGGCGATGGGCAACCTTGAGAAGCTGCGCGAAATGCGACTGCTCATAGTGAGCGGCGGCGATGGCGGCTCCACGGCCTCAGCAGCAGGTGTCTCGTCCGACGACACGTACAGCTTGTACAACGAGGTGCTGATGGCGGCCGGCCCGAGGACAGGGGCGGACGACCAAGTCGGCCTCTTTACTGGATACTCGCGCGAGCTGCTCCGCGTGCGCCAATCGCTCAGCCAGGCCATGAATTCGTCAACTTCGTCAACTTCGTCCTCAAAAAGGGACGTGTCGTCGCTGTGGGAAGCTCTGGACGCAGATGGCGACGGGAAGCTCGACCTGCACGAGATTGCGACCGGCGTTCGGCAGGCAGTCGTCGAGAGGCGACCCTTGTTCGATAGCGCGAAGGGTGCTGCTGCGAATTCCAGGGCGGCCGGGGAGAGGTTACGGGAGGCGCGAAGGATGCTCTTCGGGATAGAGCAACGGGCGCGTGCGGACGCGGCGGTGCTGGCCCCACCCGTCATGCTTCCGGGCACGTCGCTCAACCCTGAGCAGGATGAGACGCATGCGCGCTACGTTTGGCTGTACGTATTGCCATGGATTGCCATTGATTGCCTTTGATTGCCTTTGATTGCCTTCGATTGCCTTTGATTGCCTTTGATTGCCATTGATGAGCCACATGCGCGCTATGAATGGCTGTACATGCGGCCATCTAGAGTGCCTCGTGATGGACGCCGGCCGAGTGCCTCGTGATGGCCGCCGAGTGCCTCGTGACGGCCCACCTGAGTGGCTCTGATTGCGTGCTTCATCAGGGTCGAGCGACCCGAGCGTCTTCGTGGGCTCTCCGAGGCACTCGCGCTCGCGGAGGCGGCTGCCAACGGCTCGACCGTTGGCGTCGCCGCGGGAGATTTGGAGCTCGAGACGGCGCTCGAGACGGCGCTCGAGACGGCGCTACAAAATAGGCAGGTGGCGCTCGAGACGGCGCCCGATGGGACGGGCGAGGCCAGTCATCTACGCACGCTGCAGATGCTTTCCCGCACGTTGCACGCAGACGCGGTCTCAGCTCTGCTCGTCGAGGAGAGGCAAGAACGGCTTTGTGAAGCGGGGCGTTGGGAGACCCTTCTCAACACCTGGTTTGACCAACGGGCAGGTGAGTGCTCGTGATCGCCACTGATTGCGACTGATTGCCACCACCACTCAGTGCCACTCACACCTGGTTTCACCAACAGCCATGGCTGCAGCGGACCATTATAACGGCACCCGAAAAGGACACGCAGCTGTGCCCTCGGGGCCGGGCCTCCTCCGGCAAAGCACAGCCGATTCGAGGTTGCATGCACGGCTGCGCCCGGGCGCGGAGTTTCCGTGGGTCGAACAGGTGTGTTCATTTCCTCTGATGACCCTCTGATGACCCTCTGATGACCCTCTGATGACCCTCTGATGACCTAAGATGACTGATGACGCATGATGGCTTCTGGGTGAACAGGTGGCACGCGAGTACGGGCTTGAGTGGGACGCGCGGCAGCGTGCGGCGGGCATCGCGCGCACAATGGCTTCAGCTGGCTACAAGACCGCCCAGGTAATGACCTCCGATGGCTTCGAATGGCCTCTGATTGCCTCTAATTGCCTTTAATTGCCCCTAATTGCCTCTAATGACCTCCGATGGCTTCGAAAGGCCTCGGATGGCCTCTAATTGCCCCTAATTGCCCCTAATGGCCTCTGATTGGGTGCGACCATCTACACGACCGCCCAGGCGCGTGACGTGGTGCTTGGACTCCTCCATGGGACCCGCCAACGGCTCCTCGCGGCATGGAGCGTCTTTGTGCCGGCGGGTGAGAAGGGGGTGCTCGGCAAGTCCGACTGGAAGTCGGTGCTCGGTCTGATCACTGGCGGGATGGGGCTGACGGCAGCTGAGGCGGATCAGCTCTTCTCCGTCTTCGACCAGGACGGCAACGGTGTGCTATCATCTGACGATCCGTGATTACGCCTGATGATACTCTCTGAATACGCCGGATGCTCTTTGATTTCACGTAGGATGCTCTCTGAGCGCCTCGGATTGGATTGCCTCCCTCATCATCTCTGATTGCCTCCCTCATCAGCCTCTGAGCGCCTCGGATTGGATCGCCTCCCTCATCATCTCTGATGGCCTCCCTCATCAGCCACTGAGCGCCTCGGATCGCCTCCCTCATCAGATGAACTCGACTTCGGCGAGTTCTGTGAGGTGCTCGGAGCCCTGCCGTTGCAGCGCACGGTCGAAGAATCGTCTTTTGGCTTAGCACTCTCCGCCTTGCAATCGCTCATCGTGCTCCGTGGACAGCTCCTCCATCGCCTTACACTCGAGCAGCTTGCTTCTGCGGGCCGGATCATCTCACGCCTGCGCTCGGCAGGTGAGTACCACTGAGGGCCTCTTGAGTGTCTCTGATTGGCCTCTGATTTCCTCTTGATTGTGTCTGAATGGCCTCTGCATGGCCTCTGGATGGCCTCTGGATGGCCTCTGATTGTGGGCCATCGCATCCTCTGATTGCGTCTGATTGCCTCTGATGGCCTCTGATTGGTCTGATTGTGGGTCATCTCATCCTCACGGCAGGCTTCGATGATGAGCAAGCCTCGCTAGTCGTCGATGCGGTGTACCTGTCCCGATCACGTGACGCGCTCCGCAAGGCTTGGGTCGTTCTCGTCGCTGTGTGTGCGGACGACGAGGACGAGGACGAGCTGCGCCGTACGGGCGGTCGACCGTCGCCAGGCAGTCAGATGAAAGCCTCCCAACAGACGCGCAAGCAGAAGCGTGAGGCCAAGGGGGAGCTCAAAAAGGAAACAAACGACGTGCTCGATCGTGATATGAAGCTGAGTGAGTTCGCACGGTTGCTGCCGCTGCTCGGAGACGATCTGCCGCTATCTCGCGTCGAGAGGCTCTTCGAGGAGGTGCACTGAGTGCACTGCTGTTTGCACTGAGTGCACTGAGTGCACCGCTGATGGCACCTCTTGATTGCACCGCTGATGGCACCTTTTGATTGCCCCGCTGATTGCACCTCTTGATTGCACCTCTTGATTGCGAGTGCGTCCCGTTATGGCAGGTGGACGCCGACCACTCCGGTAAGGTAGAATTTGACGAATTCGTCACGATGATCCGAAAGCTCAAGCCTAAGAATAAGGCGCGCAACAGCGCCGAGGCCTGCTCAACCGCCTTTCTGGAGCTGACGAATGTCAAGAACGGTCGGCCTCGTGAGGTTCGTCAAATCGTGCCCGTGCCACGCCGAGCAGAAGCTGGCGCGATGCTGCTCACGATGCGCGACCTCGGATACGATGATGAGGCCATCCTCAGCATTCTGCTGGCGCTCTATTCACACCATGCGCCCGAGGCCCCCGACGGGAGTGTGAATGCAACTGCCAACGTCGGTGGAGTAGTCAGTCACAGCATCGAGAGGAACGATGGCGGCGGCAGCGGCGGCGGCGGCGGCGGCGGCGGCGGCGGCGGCGGTGGCGGCCATCCCCTCGTACCCCTGCGCGCAGCATGGACAGCCCTGGGTGGCGGCGAGCTCGTGCGTCTTCCCGCCAACCCGTTCGATTTCAAAACTTTCAAGAGCAGCCATTCGAGCCAGCACGGGCGCCGTGCTGAGCACCTCGCCACCGCCGAGTTGGTTTCGAATGCCGACCGGTGGATGTGTGCGCACGGGGTGGACTCTGCCGCCTTCTCGGACCTCCTGGTCCTCCTGGCTGAGGCCCTTTACATGCCCCACGGGTTTAGCGAGCCGGTGAGGGCGCTGCCGATGCTCGCTGATTGCGCCGCTTATGCTCGCTGATTGCGCCGCTTATGCTCGCTTATGCTCGCTGATTGCGCCTGATGCTCTCTGATTGCGCCTGATGCTCACTGAGCGCATCCGATTGCCACCCTCATCAGGTGCTCGCGCCGTTCAAGGAGGCCGCATTGCAAGGCCGGTCGGACCTGACCTTTGCTCAGTTCTGCGCCGTGATGTGCGAGGCGCGAAAGGCGCTGGACGAGATGAGCACGAAAGACTTCATGTCACCACTTGAGGCCATCGAGGAGAGTGCATTCCAATCGCTCGGTGCGGCCGCGAAGAGCACGGGCATCAACGGGCTACTCGCCTTCAAGGGTCAGTGGGCTCAAACCGTCCGAAAGTCGACCATGAGTGACGAATCCTTCGCGAACCCTCTTCGGCGCTATCTGAAACAGAAGTCGCCCTCGTCGTCGGTGCTCGGCACGGCGCTCAGAGCGGAGTTGGATGGCGATCGGATTGGGCTGAGCTGGCTCGAGAGCTGTGGAATGAGCTTGGACGACGGGGTTCAGAGCGCTATCATGCTGGGCGAGGCGATCGATGCGAAAGTGCACTCGTCGCTGATTGCTCCGATCATCAAGCGGGCCGAAGACGTGAGTGTCGCTGATGGGCGCTGATGGCCCCTGATTGCCATGGATTGCCATTGATTGACATGGATGGCCTCCCGATGAGGGATGCAATCAAAGATGCACTCAAGGAAGGTCATCAGCGATTCCATGGCTGGTCTCCTCTCGAATAGCCTTCCTTGATTGCATCCCTCATCAGGTGGATCCCCTTGAGGATCCTGATGACCTCACTGATGACCTTCCTTGATTGCGTCCCTCATCAGGTGGATCCCCTCGTGACCCTCCCCTTGAGGATCCTGATGACCTCACTGATGACCTTCCTTGATTGCATCCCTCATCAGGTGGATCCCCTCGTGACCCTCCCTACACACCTGCGAGCGCTCATCCCGGGGTGGCAAGCAAAGTACATTGGGAAGTCCGTCGCCATCTTGAGGGAACACCACTTCCCGCACCGCCACATCCACGTCCTCGTGGGTGCCTTGTACCTGTGCCGCGAGCCGGGCCACATTGGGTCCGAGGCCGCCCACAAGGCGTGGCGGGTGCTCCGGTTCAATGCCGAGCGCTTCAGCGACGTCAACTTCGACGAGGAGCCGAGCGACACGTCGTTCAACCTGGGCGCAAGTGCCCAACATGGCGCCTCCTTCCGCGCGGGGGATGGGAGCAGCTTCAAGGTGGGGGGCGGAGGCAGCAGCTTCAAAAGGGGGGGTGACAGCAGCAGCTTCAAAAGGGGGGGTGACAGCAGCTTCTCATTTGCGGCCCTCGCCCGCGGCGAGAACAGCAGCTTCCGCGGCGGCACAAGTTTCGGACGCAGTTTCCGCGGCTCTGACGAAGCTGAGGTGCCGATGCTCACTGATTGCGCCTGATGATCCCTGATTGCGCCTGATGCTCGCCCCTCGGACGAAGCTGAGGTGCCGATGGAGCTTGAGCTCGCGCCATGAGATTGACGAAGCTGAGGTGCCGATGGAGCTTGAGCTCGCGCCATGAGATTGCATCTCTAACGCCTCTGAGTGCTTCTCTCACGAGCGCTGATGGCCTCCCCCATCAGGTGCCTGTGGAACTCGACTCGCGCTTCGACCACCTGCCACTCGATACACGCTGCTGCGAGCGGATGCTGCGGCTGCTCTCTACTCCTCTGATGGCGCGCTCTCAGTTCGAGGCGCTCTTCAGTGCCGTCGATAGCAACAGTGACAACTGTGTCTCGCCGGGCGAGATCGGGAAGGTCTTTGCCGTCCTCAATCCCCACAAGCGGCTGCAAAGGGTCAAGCCGGTCGCGGTGCCAAAGCCGCAGTCTCTCCTGCAGCGTGCTCTGACGAGCGTGCAGGCGGCTGCGGCGCCGGGCATCGAGATGGGGGTGCAGTACTGGAGCGAGCACAACCCATTCAGGCGGCATGACGAGGACGGGGATGAGGACGAGGGCGACAACTGAAATGCGCCGGGGGGGGATATGATGCTCTTTCAGTTGTCGCCAAAACACATATCCTCAAATCGCCAAAAAAGAGGATATGATGCTCTTGGCCAAAACCCAAAAGGAAGAGCTCGAGCGCTCGCGTCTCGGCTCATTAGTGAATCCCCAAAACAGCATTTTTACTAGCGATCGTTCAGTGTACATTTAGTACCGAGGTTCTAGATTTCAGAGTGTCAGCACCGTTATGCAGTCCCCGCGCGTCTCCCTGCGGCCGGAGCCGCGTAGCCGCGTCACCGGTCCTACGTGCATGCTCGACATGAGTTCAGAGTTGAAGATGAGAGCACTAAGATGCGCCCGGCGCGGCGTCACACTCCTGCAGAACGTCTGCGGATGGGGTGCGAAGGTTCCCGTGTCATCACGAGATGGCGGCATCCAATGGTTGGCAATTATCAACCGTTAACAGCCCATTCACACTCGAACAGGGCCCGTTCACAATATGCCGCCCAAGCGCGGCCGCGAGGCTGCCGAGGCCGAGGACGAGACGGTGCAGCTGCGCCGACACAAGAGCGCCACCGAGGAGGCCTTTGCCGAGCTCGTCTGCCCCATCACCTTCTCGCTGCCCGTCGACCCCGTCATGGCGGAGGACGGCAACGTGTACGAGCGCTCGGCCATCGTGGACTGGCTCGAGAAGCAGCACAAGAGCCCGGTGACGAACTTGAAGATGGGCACGAGGCTGCTGCCGGCGCTGCGGGTCAAGAACATGATCCGCGCGATGGTCAGCTCGGGCGCTCTCACGGGTGACAAGGTGGACGCGTGGAAGCTGAAGCTGGAGGAGGAGGAGGAGGTGGCGGAGATGCTGCGTGAGGCCGAGGCTGGCGATGGCGCGGCGATGTGCAACCTGGGGCATTGGTACAAGCTTGGTCAGGAGGGCCTCGCAAAGGACGATGCCAAGGCTTTCGAGTGGTACAAGAAGAGCCACGAGGCCGGGGATGCAACTGGGACTTGCTGCCTTGGCACTTGCTACTTGGTTGGGAAGGGCGTGCCAAAGTGCCCCATGCGTGCCAATACGCTGATGTGCCAGGCTGCTGAACGTGGAAGCAAACGCGCGTGCTACCATCTGGGGCGCGCATACGCTAAAGGCATCTGGGGCTTCCCGAAGGACGAGACGATGGCGCGCCGCTACTACTCGATGGTGGCGATCGCCTCGCTCGATGATTGCATCGACGCCAACAAAGAGGGAGCAGCCACATGGCTGCGTGAGCATCCAGCAGCTTGACTCGGTGAATGGCATACGCTGATGGCATCTGGGGCTTCCCGGAGGACGAGACGATGGCGCGCCGCTACTACTCGATGGTGGCGAGCCATTCATCACTTGAGAGGGCAGCTACATGGCTTCGTTCGTGAGCACTCTCGGCGTGAGCTGCAGGTAGCCTACGCATTGCGCAATGACTCGAACATTACATATCATACAATCCATGCTACATGACCCATACGTGTATAGAACCATGCGCATGGTATCCCAGTAGGGGCAGGGACTGAAGGTCCTGCCCGGGGTCGCGGGTGGTGGAGCGCCCACCGCACGGGTTTCGTCAGACGATTGACGAAACTTGACGAAACCGCGGACGGGCGCGAGGTCCGATCCGCCGTAGCCTAACGGCAACGGCCGGCTTCCCACCACCTCTCTCAGGAGGTTATAATATGCTAAACTTACGATATGACTTCACCAGCCATCAATAACAGCCCATTCACACTCGCTTGGGGCGCGACGCGCAAGATGATCTCGCAGTCGGCGTAAACCTGGTCGCGCGTTGAAACGTAACACTTCACTCTCGACAGAGAGACCGACATCATGCGCACCATTGCGCTTCGAATCTCCCCCAGAGAGATGCAGAGGTGCCGAGTAGCACACAATCTGCCGACGAGATGCATAGGTGCCGAATGGCACACAATCTGCCTCATCTATCTCCCGTTGGGACCAATCAGGACACGCATCGAATAGGTTCGAGAACCCCTTGGGCCTCGATCCCGAGCAGCAGAACTCCCGATATGTATCCCCATGGTATGCCCAATATCCCTAACGGCAGGGAGACATCTCCCCGCGTACCCGTTCCCCCTGGCCGGGCTGATGGCTCCGCCGACTGTCTGTCTCTTCACACGTTGGTTCACGGCCGCTTAACCCCAGCCCCTTGCTTACCGAGTCGGCCGCGGGGAGCGGTCGGCTCCGGGGCTGCGGCCGTTGAGTCGGCCGCTGATTCGGTCGTCTCGCGGTCGCTCGGGTGCG
>JWZX01002253.1:0-30161 GCA_001275005.1 Chrysochromulina tobinii | reverse complement strand
GCGCATCGAACTCCGTCTGCTTCGCCTTGGTCGTTGCCGTCTGCTTGGCCAGCTTCGCCTCGCTGTCCTTGAGCTCTTCTTCGAGGCGCGTCTTTGTCAAATATTGGTTGACCAAGAGGATTTTGGCGTCCTCATGAGCGGTGTCGAGGTTGCCGTAGCAGGCTGTGCACTGCGACTGATACGCGGCAGACAGCGCATTGATCTGCAGGAGCGAGAGCGCCTTCTCGTCGAGCACGTCGATCTCCGCTTGCGAAAGGCGCACTGTCGCGAGTGCCGAGGCCACCGCCGCCTCCGCCGTCTCCGTCTCGGCCAGAGCCTGCTGCGCCGCCTGCTGGCGCTTGCCAAGCTCCTCGAGGTCGGCGGCCAGCTTTGCCTCGAGCTCGGCTTCGACCATCGCTGTCTGCTTCGCATCGCGCTCGTCCTCCGCCGCACGATCTTGTGCCTTCTTGGTCCTAAGCGCCGCCATGCGCTCCTTATGAGTCTCCTCGGCCTTGCGCCGTGCCTCCTCCATGGCGAGCTGCTCGACGCGCCGGCGTTCGAGTTCCTCTTTCTTTTCGCGCTGCTTGCGCTCCGCCTCCATCAGCTGTTGCTGCTGCAGCGCCGCCGCCTCCGCGCGCAGCTTCGCCGCCTTCTCCTCCTCCGCCGACTTGCGATCCGCGCGCCCACGCACGAGCGCCTGGACCTGCGTGGCCGCCTTGTTGGTCTCTGGAGAAGAGACGACGTCGTATTCGAGCTCGACGGCGCTGGACGGCAAACGTGCTGCTGGCGATTTGACCGCGAGGGGGCTCGACGGGAAACTTGTTGCGCGGGTCTCATCGACGAGGGACTGGTCAGCCCGAGTTGGGGTGGGGCTTCCGCCATCGGATGCTTTGCTACTGCTCTTCGGCGTCTTCGTCTTCGGCGATGTCAAGGAGACGCTGCGACCCAGGGATTTCCACATCGGCAATGCAATCTGCGAGGAGAAAAACTTGTCGCAACGCAGAAGATGAAATTCGTTGCGGCTCTTGTGTCTGTGGAACGCCCGAGTTGTCTGTGGAAAGCCCAGCATGCAACCAATTTGGGTTGGGAAGGGGGAAAGGGGGGGATGCGGTTTTCGGGGAAGGTGCGGGATAGAAGGATAGAAAGCTGGGCTGCTGGTGTGTGGTCTGTGCTTCAGCACTAGTGCACTACATGTACTTGGCCTCACACTCAAAGCGGGCCTCGTGCTCACTATCGGGGCGGAAGGGAAAGGAGCATCGTGCGGCGCTCGCCGCACCGCGCCACGACCGCCTCCACCGCCGTCACTGCGCCCGGGCCGGAGCAGCGCGCGCGAGCTGTGCGAGCATCGCGCCCCCAGCCACATCGAGCGCGGAGGTGCCCTGCACACGCACCTGCTCCTTGCGCTCCTGCGTGCTCATGGGCGGCGTGCACGGCGTCGGGAAGCCAAAGCGACCGCGCTCGCCCTTGGGCAACAGGCCATCCACGTCCAGCCCTAGTCCAGCCCGATGGCGGCGGCGACAACCGGGCCCCAGCACTCGCGGCCAAAGAGGCGCGCGCTGACGCGTGCCGTCGGGCTGCACGAGCCAGACCGTGTATCCAAGCGCGCCCGGCATGAGCTTGGTTCCGTCAGCGTCACCCCACTTGGCGTAGACAAAGGTTTTGGCGTACGCCACGCCCCCGTCCGCGAGGTCGGCGGCCGAGACGTTGGGCGCTTGCACGCGCACGAGCTTGGCGATGATGAGGATCAGCTCGGTTCGCATGCGGAAGCGGTACATGTAGTGGCCGCTGCCGCCCTCGCCCGGTGCATTCGCCACCTCGAGCTCGAGCGCATGCGCGCCGAGCGCGGCGCTCAGTTTTCCGCCCTGCGCTTCGAAGAGGTTGCCAGCGTGGCGCTCGCGCAGCATCTCGCTCTGCTGGTAGAACCGCGCGTAGTCCTTCGTTGTACATGTCTGAGCAGCGGGCCATTGGCGCTTGAGGTCGTGCCTAGTGCCCATCTTGAACCACTCGTGGAACTCCTTGCCCACCTTGTAGTTCAACCCGAAATTCGGCCCGAGGTCTCCGTGCATCTTCCACTCATCGTCGGACTGGTGGCCCTTCTTGGCGTACTCTGAAGCGCGCCATCGAGGACCTCTCAAGACTCAACCCGCGGCCTCACCGTACACCGGGGCTTGTTGGGATATGGTGCGGGCTTCCACGGGATTCGCAACCTGACGCTGCTGCTGGTATTGTTCCGCCACCACCCGTGGGAGTCGTATGAGTTGTGGTCTTAAGGCCGCAGACGTCTAGTACTAGTTGAATCGGCCAGCGCCCAGCGGCCACACGTGTGGTTCTCGGATATTCCACACGCGTCTCGCTTGCCGGTGTGGTATACTCTCGTGCGACGCCGCGATCGATGGGGCCATGCGCGCCGACTCGCCGCGATCGATGGGCGCTGCGTGCGGCAACTTGGTGCGAATTGACGAAACGAAACTAACAAAACGAAACGAAAAAATTCGGTCGATCTCTACTCATGTCGAAGGACAAAGGGCGAAAGGGGGTGTCGCTTCGCGTTCGAGATCATGCCGATATGGAAATCCCTGGGTCGCAGCATCTCCTTGACATCGCCGAAGACGAAGACACCGAAGAGCAGTAGCAAAGCATCCGATGGCGGAAGCCCCACCCCAACTCGGGCTGACCAGTCCCTGGCTGATGAGACCCGCGCAACAAGTTTCCCGTCGAGCCCCCTCGCGGTCAAATCGCCAGCAGCACGTTTGCCGTCCAGCGCCGTCGAGCTCGAATTCGACGTCGTCTCTTCTCCAGAGACCAACAAGGCGGCGATGCAGGTGCAGACGCTCGTGCGTGGGCGTGCGGCTCGCAAGTCGGCAACGCTTATGGCGGAGGAGGAGAAGGCGGCGAAGCTGCGCGCGGAGGCGGCGGCGCTGCAGCAGCAACAGCTGATGGAGGCGGAGCGCAAGCAGCGCGAAAAGGAGGCGGAACTCGAACGCCGGCGCGTCGAGCAGCTCGCCATGGAAGAGGCACGGCGCAAGGCCGAGGAGACTCATAAGGAGCGCATGGCGGCGCTTGCGACCAAGAAGGCACAAGATCGTGCGGCGGAGGACGAGCGCGATAGCAAGGAAGCGATGCTGGTCGAGGAAGAGCTCCAGGTGAAATTGGCCGCCGACCTCGAGGAGCTCGCAACGCGTGAGATGGCCGCGCAGCAGGCTCTGGCCGAGACGGAGACGGCGGAGGCGGCGGTGGCCTCGGCACTCGCGACAGTGCGCCTTTCGCAAGCGGAGATCGACGTGCTCGACGAGAAGGCGCTCTCGCTCCTGCAGATCAATGCGCTGTCTGCCGCGTATCAGTCGCAGTGCACAGCCTGCTACGGCAACCTCGACACCGCTCACGAGGACGCCAAAATCGAGCGAGCCACCTTAGATTCTTCCAAGACTCGCCTCGAAGAAGAGCTCAAGGACAGCGAGGCGAAGCTGGCCAAGCAGACGGCAACGACCAAGGCGAAGCAGACGGAGTTCGATGCGCTCACCGAGAGCTGCACCGCCGCCGAGGAGCGTGCGGCTGAGGTGCTGCTCCTTGCAACGAGCGAGGCGACATCGCAGGCGATGAAGCTCCAGATGGCGAAGCAAGCGACGCAGCTGCGTGTCGACGAGCAAGCGCGGCAGGGGGAGTCTCTGGCCGAATGGAACCGGATCCTCGTTGGGCAGCAGAAGCGCGCCGATCAGACGCAGGCGGCCGTCGTCGAGGCCAAGGCCAAGCTCGACGCGAACCAGGCGCAGATCACCACTCTGCAGGAGCAGATCACGGCGATTGAGCTCGCCGAGACGCACGCCAACCTGCGGGCAACGCTCGTGTACGCGGGATTCGAGCTCGACATCCAGGCGGCAACGGAGCTCAAGTTGGTGCAGGAGCGCGTGCTCACGCGCGCGGCGCCGCCGCCTCTCGGCACGCCCGGTGTCGCGCCCGAGGAGACGAACCTCAACGCAGCCTTCCAGCTGGCGCCGGAGGCGGCAGCCGGCCAGCCGACGCGCGAGACGTTGCTCGAGGAGATGCAGTCGATCGTGCGCGCCCGGTACGGCGCGACGGCCACGTGTCTTGAGGACGTGCAGCTGCGCAAGGCGCATTTCGAGGCGGATGCCGAGAATGCAACCCAGCAGCGCAAGAACAGGCTGATCGCTGTGAACGCCGAGAAGACGGCGCTCGAGGTGAGCAAAGCCGAGCGCGAGGCATACGTGGCCAAGAAGGATGCGCAGCTGAAGCTCGAGCGCGGCGAGGTGATCGCAACGTCCAAGGTGATCCACGGGATCGAGGTGTGCATCCGCATGCTCGCCGAGGAGATCGCGACCTGCAAAGCTTACGAGCTCAAGTGCCAGAGCGCCTCGGACGCCGCGAGCGCCGCCAAGGCTGCCGCGACCGATGCGCTCGAGGCGCTGCGGCTCAAACACAAGGACAAGCTCCGCCTGACGCGTGCGGTGCTTGAGTCGGAGACTAACGTGAAGCTGCAGAACGAAACGTATGCTCGCGGCGTTCGTGCGCAGCTGGAGACCATCCGAATCCAGATTGCGAGCCATCCGCTCGCCGCCGAGTTCGAGTGGAAGGGGGAGGGCACCATGCCCAATAAGTCGGGTCCGCAGCTGCTCGCGGAGAACGATGACGAGAACAAGCGCTGGCTGGCCGAGCTCGAGGCGCGCCGCGCTACGGTGAGCGCGGAGCTCACTGTGCTGCGCGACCGGCTTGAGTCTGCCGAGAAGGCTGCCGCTCTCGAATCGAAGCGACTCGAAAGCCAGCGCGCCCAGCAGGTGGCCGTCCTCTACGACCTGGAGCTGTACACAGAGCAACTTGGGGCCAAGTCGCCGAGTGCTGCGGCTCTCATGTCACCGAAGCGCTCGCCGCGCCAGACAAAAACCGCGATGATGGCTGCCGTCTGGGCGATCAACGGCATGAAAAAGGGGGCTGCGAAGAGTTTCGTCGATTCTATTAAGGATGCCGCGGCAGAGATTCCCTCGAAGTCTCCCACGTCGCCCACAAGGGATAGCCCGATCTTCGCGCAGCAGGAGTACCTGCGAGCTCAGGAACAGACGATTGAAGACAACGATCCACTCTACAACCCCGACATGACCCCCAAACCGAAATGAATGTCATCGGGAACCAAGTTTGGGGCGTTAATGGGCAGCAGGGGGCGGTACAGAGGCATTTCACATAGGCGGCCAGAGTGGGCGTGTGTCGGCGACATTGGGCGGGGTGCAGCAGCGCAGTTTGCAAGCATGAGCACAACCAAACAGGTTTGAGCTAGGTGCGCCCAAAATGGGCCACGGATGTGACGCGCATGAAGAGCTTGCGAGCCGTGCGCGGTCGTGCCGTGAGTTTCAGGGCTCAGTTCATCGCCTCAGTCAGCGATCTCGGCTTCTCGGGGACGGTAGGTCGCGCCCAATCCCCGCTCAGAAGGGGCGCGCCATCGATACGCTTCATATATTATCATCCCTTATCTGTGTGCTTGTGTGTCACTGTGTGTGAGGCGAAGTCGGCGAGTGGTCTGCGTCTGCGGTCTGGACTCTGGTGCCGGGCGGGCGGCGCGCGGCCGCACAGGCCGCGTCAGGCGTCTGAGGACTGAGCACTCAGTTTGTAATCAGGGTATGAGGAAGGCGTGCAAATCCAGATATTAATCCCTCCCCTACCCCCTTGGCCGCTTGGGTAAATCACTCAGTTTGTAATCAGGGTATGAGGAAGGGGTGCAAATCCAGATATTAATCCCTCCCCTACCCCCTTGGGTAAATCACTCAGTTTGTAATCAGGGTATGAGGAAGGGGTGCAAATCCTACCCCCTTGGGTAAATCACTCAGTTTGTAATCAGGGTATGCAGGAAGGGGCCTGCAAATCCAGATTGCAGATATTAATCCCTCCCCCGTACCCCCTTGGGTAAAAGAGCGGGGTCGAGGAAAGAGCGGCAGCGCGGGCGGTCCTTTCTCAAATGTCTCCTAAGACCTAACTCGATCTCCTAACGCTTTCCTAACCCGGCGGCGCCGGCGAATCGAACAGTCTATGCCGCTATCGCGATCTCGTTCGCCCCGGCCGCTTTCGCTGAAAGTGAAGACGCCCCGCACGGTTGCGTAATCACTACAATAACTCATCCTAATGCCGCGCGAACGTTGGTCGTTGCTCTGGAGCGGCTCTCCGTCGGTCTCTCTCGTTCGTCGTTGCATGCCTTGGTGGCCAGGTGGGCGAATCGACGCGAGCAATCATTACGAAGACGACCGAGCGTGGACCGACGTGGTCGAAGCTTTATTGGCACGTTTTTGAATCCGGCCTCTCTGGTGTGGCCGCGACGTATAGCGACGCAGTCTAAGACATAGTCTAGTTGTTCGGTTCAACGCAGGGCAGGCACGTCAAATGTGGCGAGGGTCAGGTTCTTCGGGACGTACGGGTCATTATCCCGCTCGAACAGGTTGAGAACCGTCCCCCCGCGCTTGCCCGCCAGCATGGAGCTATACGCGGACGCACCCGGGTAGACCGTGAGGGAGTACTGGGCATCGAGACTTTCGCCAACCGGCCTTGCGGCCCATACAGTCAGGTTTGCGCGCCCGCCGTTGGTGGTCGAAGGCGCCGAGATAAGCACCGATTTCCCGACGGTGGCGATCGAGCCTTCGCAATAGGATGACGTGGCATGGATCAGGCTGGCGACCGTCCAGGTCTCGCCTCCGTCGCGTGAGATCGCGGTCGCATGGTTGTGATCCACCGCGTTGGTCGGGAAGTCGCCACGGACGCGCATGAGCATAACCAGTCCTTGTGGGCCAGCGGGCGCATAACTTGTCACCTGGCACTCTCCGCCCATGTACACAACCGACGAGGCGTTGGGCAGAGGCGTCTGGCTCACGAACACCTCGGCGCCGCGCCGCCACGTTGCACCGTGGTCGTCCGAGAAGATAGCCGCGCTGCGCGTGCCGTTGAGCCCATTGTAGTAGAAGCCGCCGACCAGTCGACCCGAAGCGAGCTGCACGCCGCCCGGTGGGCCGGTGGCAACAAAGATGCTCTCCGGATCGAGCTCCAGCTTGAGCGACGCAGTAAGGTTGGTCGACGCCCCCCACGACTCGCCGCCGTCCGTGCTGCGCGTCACGAAGACCTCCTTGTTGTCGCGGCTGTAGAGGAGGTGGATGTGACCTGTGACGAGGTCGACGATCGGGCAGGGATTGCCGATGGTGTGCCCTGGTTCCACCTTGACCTGAGCGATGTCTGACCACGTTTCGCCCTCGTCGTAAGAAATGCGCCGCACAATCCTCACGTCACCAGCATCATCGCAATTTACATGACGGCCTTCCGCAAAGGCGATGAGGGCATCATCGGCCCTGCGCACAAGCGCAGGGATGCGAAAGCAAAAGTAGGACACGTTTGCGCTATCCACCTGCTGGCGGTGAAATACATCGAACATGGTTGGCGCTGCTGATATGGCTGGCGCGGCCGACGCGAAGACGAGAACGAATAAGGGGTACGACTTCATCGCGTTCGTCGCACACTCCAGCGTAGCGTAGCGTATACACATCGGGAGCGTTTGCGGACCTGTGTGTCAAAACCCATTTCTTGTGAATTTGAATGTGAACGTAACGCGACACACGACGCGACAACCAGCTACGGCACTGATTGTGTGTCAGAATCACACGACAACTAAAAGCGAGTCTACAGTAAGTGTTTGATACGACGTGCGGTTACACGGGGATCGGGGTCATTGATCGGGGTAGACGCGACGAGAAAGACGTCGAAACCTCGTTTGATCACGCCGTAATTAAGATCCGTACAATATAGCCGTAATAAACAAATGCGCACCAGCATCCAGCAGCAACTCACCGGTGTGGTCTTCACTTTTTCCTAATTGCAAGGGAGAGAACAAGCGCAGGCTCTGCACGGCACACAGTTCACAGATGCCGAAGTAAGAGCGAATGACTAAGATCGAACCTGTGCTAGCCGATGGCGCGCGGCCTCGTATGGCATGCAGGCTAGTCGTCCGACCGAGCCTTAGAGCTTCGATGGAGCGAGCGCTTGCTCGGGCCGGCACGCACGACGCCGTCCCGCAGGCGAGCGTCATTGAGCTCTCGGGCCGACTCGCGCATCGTGCGTGGAGTTGGCTCGGCGCGCGGCTCGGCGCCGCTCTGGGGCGATCGCTCAAGGCGAGGGGGTCGCTCGTCGCCCACCACGGCGCGTCCGAGATCGCCCACCACGGCGCGTCCGAGATCGCCCACCACGGCTCTTCCGCTACCGCCCACAACAGCGCGCCGTCCCGCCGTTGGTGGGCGTCGATGGGCACCGCCGCCTGGCTGTCGCTGGAGCAGCCCGAGCTCAAAGCTGCGCAGCTCGTGCTCGCGAAGGCGCTCGGCGGCCCTCTCCTCCGCCGAATGCCTCTGCTCCACGGCCTCACCGTACATGCCTGCCTCGCCTTCTGCCGCGAGGCCGCGTCCCTTGTGCCTGCGCACCAGAGCCCTCGTCGCGGCCCGCCGCCGTCGGCGCTCCACCTCTTGCTCCCACACGGCTGTGGGGGCGAGGCCGCCGCGCAGACGCTCTATCAGATGCTCGACTTGGCTGCTGGGCGTCGTGCTGGGCGTCGTGCTGCGCGTCGTGCTGGGCGTGCTCATGTAGCCTCCGAGGAGCGCACTCAACTCCGCCGCGGCCGCCGGCTGGCGGCCCTCGACGGCGGCACGAGTGGCGGCACGAGCTTCGGCGTCAGCGCCGACAGCATCGGCTGCGGCGGCACTCGAACGCCCATCGTTCGTGAGCAGCAGCTTCACGAGCTTCTCGGGGGGGCGCGAGATGGACGGGGGCTCTGAGCGCGAGCACAGACGCGGGAGAGAAGCGGACGACTTCCTGCGCCTCGCCGTGTGGGATTCTGAGCCGCTTGAGTTGCTCGCTCACCAGCGCGACGCGCGAGGCCGTGCGTACACTTGAAGCTTCCTCCGCCGACGAGTCCGCGGACGCGCCCGCAAGAAACACGACGTCGGTGAGCGCCACGTCTCCGTCGAGGGCGTCGAGTTGGGCGCGCAAGGCATGCGCCCAGTAGTGCACGGCCGCGCGGAGTGCCGCCGGCGTGGTGAAGGGCGACAGGTTGATCTCGAGCAGCTCGCCAGCGAGCGAGAGTGTTTCGCCAAAAGCGCCCATGGCCAGCCCGTGCTCGACCACACGCAACGCCGGAGCCGCGGCGGCCTCCGCCGCAACTGAGCCAGGCGCTGCAGCGCCGGTCGGGGCGCCGCCGTGGGCGCCGACCGACGAGGTGATGCGAGCGGCCGCGGCCCACATCAGGTCCGCATCGTCGCCGTAAAAGTCGGCGAACTCGTCGCGCGAGTACGGCTTGCCGTCGGCGGCATCGATGCGCCTCTCGTGCGGGTCGCGCATGCGAGCGCTCACGACGGCGCTCCGCCCTCGGCCCGTCCCGAGCGCCGTCCCGAGCGTGCTCAGGCCCAGCACGCCCGCGCCGGCGCATCGTTCGAGGGCGGGCAAGAGCGCATTGTACAGCGCGGCCGAGAGAGGCACGCGAGCCTGCACGAGCTGCACGTAGCACCGAAGCGCCGCGTGAGGTTCCCCCGCCTCTGCCAAGCTACGCACCAACTCAGAGTGGAGCTCATCCGTGCACAGCCAGCCTGGCCGGCGCTCCGAATGCTCCACTGCCGCCTGGAGCACTCGGGGGAGCATGTCGAGGCGGCCCGAGCGCCGGCACGCGCTCAGGGCGATGGCGTACGAGCTGCCCAGCGGCTCGGCCGAGTGCTTCGAGTGCATCGAGAGCAGCAGATCAACCGCCGCCGACGGCTCACTCTGCCGACGCAGCGCGTCGAGCGCCGCGTTGAACACGTGGACCGAGTTGGCGGCCGACGTCGCTGCCGCGCTGTTGGGCGTCGCCGCTTCGAAACGGATCGCCTCAAAAATGTCGAGGGCCACCTCGGGCATCCCGGCGGCGTTGCATGCATGCATCGCGTCGGCCGCGGCCGCGCTGAAGACCATCCCGCGCGCCTGCATGTCGAGCAGCAGCTCAGCAGCGCGTCCACCTTGAGCGATCGAGGCGCACGCGCCAATGGCGATGCGGTAGTGGTGCTCCAAAGGGGAGAGGCCGCTCGCGAGCATGCGTTCAAAGAGTGCGAGCGCGTCCTGATGGCGGGCGGTGCTCACCAGCCGCGCGAGCACCGCGTCGTACGAGCCCACGTCCGGGTCGGCCATCTCGACGAGCAGTTGCACCGCCTCGCTCAACCGCCCGGATCGCGCCGCGGCGCTCAAGGCCACATTGGACTCAATGACGCCAAAAGTGACGCCCTGGCGGCGTGCGTGTTGGTAGAGCTCGAAGGCGCTCCCGGGCTGGCCTCGCAGGACGAGCGCATGCATGCACGCGCCGTAGTGGGCGGCGCGTACGAGCCCATGCTGTTCGAGCATCGAGAGCAAAGCATGCGCCGCCTCCAAGGCCGCTGCTGAGGGCTGCCCTGACGCGTCGCGATGACGCACGCACGCCCCCATTGCATGCGAGACGGCCATTTCGTGGAACGCGTTGTCGAAGCTCGCACGCGGCGTCGTCTTACGCACGACCGTGTCGAAGACGGGCGGTGGGCGGTGGGCGCCGCCGTTGGCGCCGCCGTTGGCGCCGCCGTTGGCGCCGCCATGGGCGCCGCCGTTGGCGGGCTCGGCGGCGGCCGAAAAGTCGGCAGCAGCAGAGGTGGCGAGCTGCTGCAGTTGTGAGAGCCACGGGGCGCGCGCGGAGGCGGCGAGAACACCGAGGATCCCAATAGCATGCTGCCACGCACCGAGCATGCGGCATGCCTTGAGCGCCGTCAGGTGCGCAGCCACGTCGGCAAAAGAAGCTGGCTGCGCGCCCGGCGCAGCGCCCGCCTCGAGGGTGCGCTGTGTTGGGCGCCACGAGCGCTGCCACGAGCGCGCAGAGTTCGTATACAAAGCGAGCACCGCGTCCCACCGTTGCGCGCTGGCTGCACATTGGAACGCCTGCCGGAGGGCTGAGAGGTGCACGCGAGTCGCAGGGAGGCTCCGAGCGTACGCGATGACGTGGCGCCACGATCCGAGCGCGGCAAAGGCGCCGAGCGCAGCCGTTAGGACCGCGCTGCTGCGCAGCAGCTGCGGAGACAGCAGAGGAGAGAGCGCTGTCGCCGAAGAAGTCTCATCATCCTTGAGTGACCCGGGCGCTCTCTCCTCGGCGGCCAAGGGCAACGACGATGGCGACGAAGCGCCAGAAGCCACGGACAACCACTGGCGACCCAACGCACCCGATGCACCCGATGCACCCGATGCACCCAACGCACCCGACGTCAAACTCGGCGTGACGAGCTCGCTTGCGAGGCGCAGCACGGTCTCGACAGCGTCCACCGTCTCACACGCACGGATCGCGCCGGCGATCGTGTGAGCCGAGGGTGTGGGCAGAAACGCCGGCCGACGCGGTAAGGCGCCCGGTAAGGCACCCCCTCCGCCGGGCATCGCGAAGCCGCGCGCACCGGCCGAAGGCTCGATTGCAGAGAAGTGGAAGACGCGGGCAAGGTAGTCCCACTCACCGCCGAGCACGCATGCCACCGCGGCGCGCTGCAACTCGCGATCGCTCACTCCAATGCCCGCGCGTGCCATCACGTTCAACCCAACGGCCGCGCGCTGCCCGAGCCCTCCCGCCGCAAATGAGTGCATCGCCTCTTGCCACTCGGTCGCGCCCGGTACGGCGCCCGTGCGCCGTACCGCATCGAAGAGCCGTAGAGCATACTGCCAGCGACCCGCGTTGTTGCATGCGCGCATTGCGAGGGCGCGTAGCTCGCCAGATCCCGACGAGCCGTGCTGCACTGAGGCCAGCGCTGCCGCAGCGGCCGTCGCCGTCTCCACTTTGGCGGCCGCGTCGCCCATCCCGGCGCCCGCGACAGCGCCCATGCTCGCGGCGGCGGTAGTCGCGGTAGCCGCGGTAGTCGCGGCCGCGGCCGTCGGCGGCCGGTTGAGCGCCGTCGACGTCTCCTCGAGGACACGCAGCGCCATGTCCCAGCTGCTCGCGTCCGCGCATGCACTCAGCAGCGCGAGGAGCGCGGTACGATCGGGCTCCTCGCCGCGAGATCGGATCTCGCGCAGCAGCTGATAGCTCTCGTCACGCTTGCCCTCGATGGCGAGCGCACGTGCAGCGAGTGAGAGCGTGGTGCGGTCGGGCTCGACGCGCTCGGCTGGGCTTGCGGAGCGCATACGGTCAAAGAGCGCCAGGGCATCCGCATGCTGCCCATCACGCACGCACGCCGCAATGGCCTCATTGTACGCGGCCGTGTGCCAGACGGGACGGCGGATGCCCGGCACGTCGCTCACCCCGTTCGCTCTCGCCGTGCTCACTCGCTCCTCGCCCGCGACGGCACCTCCTGGCTCACGCGCCGCCGAAACGTCGTTAGGCCCGCGGGCGCCGTCGCGGGCTCGCCCGAGCTTCGAGAGAAGCGCGACTGCCTCTGTGTAGCGCCACCTATGCTGCTGCTGCTCCTGCTGCTGCTCCTCTTCGTGCCCGGGGGGAGCCGAACCGTTCGATGGCTCGAGCAACGTGGGCTCCTGCGCAGACGATGGCGCGGCGGCGGGCGCGGCGGCGGATGCCGTCGTCGTCATCTGCTCGAGCAAAGACATCGAGAGGCTTGTGTTGCCAAGCTTCTGCGCGGCTGTGATCGCTGCTGTGAAGCTGAGCGCGTTCATGCGCACGCCGCTCGAGAGCATGCGCTGCATGAGCTGAAGTGCCGTGCTGTACTTCGCGCCATCGACAGCGGCCACTAGGGCGGCGTTGTACGAGGCAGTGTCGAGAGGCCGCCCGAGGCCACTGCCGCTCCTGCCATCGCTACTGCTGCTGCCGTCGCCGCCGTCACTGCCTCTCAGCATGCGCTCAAAGAGATCGAGGGCCTCTATTGTGCGCCCCGTCTTGCCAAGAGCGAGAACCACCGCATTGAGCGCCGTCACGCTCGGCGCAACCCCCTCAGCTTGCATGCGCTCGTACACGTGTAGAACTTGCGCCCAATTCCCCGCATGGGAGCACGCTGCGATGGCATGCGTGTAGCACTCCGCCGACGGCGTCCCGCCGCGCTGCTTGAGCTCACCCATGACGTCGAGCGCGATCTGCCACTTGGCATGCCGCGCGCATGCCTCAAGAGTTCGCACGTACCAGCGGAGCTGCGGCTGCGCCCACGAGGACGCGGATGTTGCGTAAGGCGGCGACGGCGGCGGCGGGGGCGGCGTCGGCGGGGGCGGCGACGACGACATTGTGGCCGGCTGCGTGGGAGACGTTGACAGCGTCGCCTGTGGCGCAGCCGCTGCTCCGTCGGGCGACGTGCTGAGCGCCTCGTCGAGCCGGTTTGTCTCAAGGCTGCGAAGGAGGGCGACGGCGGAGCGCCAATGTCCCGAGAACGCGCATGCCTCGAAGGCGGCATCGCACAGCTGGATGTCACCGGTCCAGCCGCGCACCCGCTCGGCTGGCTCCTGCAGCAAATGGTCGACCGCAAGCAGCAGCTTCGTCCGCGCGCCCTCGTGAGCGCCCGTGCCCACGTGGCACGCCCAGATCACAGCAGAGTAGCTCGCGGCGTCGCGAGGGACCCCCAGCCGATGCATCCTAGTGAAGAGCTCGGCGGCGAGTGTCCACTGCTCTGTGGCCGCGCACGCGAGCATCGCGCCGTTGTACAGCTCCGTCGGCGGGCGGGCGCCCAGAAGCTCGATGCGCGACAGCATCTCGGACGCGCGCGCCGGCTGCCTAATTTGGTTGGCGGCGAGCACGGCGACATGCATCGCGTTCGAATCGGGTACGACGCCCTTGGCCTGCATCGCGTCGAAGAGGGCGAGCGCCCGCCCGTATTCGCCGCTGCGCTCGCAAGCCGAGATCGCGGCCGTGTACTCCACCCGGCCGGGCACCACGTGCGGGTCGGCGCACAGCTGTTCCCACACCGCGAGCGCCTGCGCGTGCCTTCGTAGCCGCATGGCGCACACAAGCGCGTGCTCGTATGTCTGGCGGTCTGCCGGCACACCAGCCTCGCGCATCCGCTCGTACAAGGACAGCGCTTGCACGGGCCGCCCGACGTGTCGGCAGCCCGCAATCGCCATATTGTAGGCTGCGGTGTCCGTCTTCTCGCCTGAGCTCACGAGTGCCACTGCCCGGATCATAGCCGACTCGGCGAGTTCGAGCCGTTGCCGCCGCCACTCAGCCGCTGCCCCGTTGACGCCGCCGGTGCCGGTGACCGTAGCGGCGAGCGAGCCACTCTCTTCCGCAGTGGCAGCCGGGAGCAGGCCGGCGCGGCTCGGCCCAGTGCTGCTTCCAGCCCTGCCGCTGACGGCGAGGCCATCCATTGGGGCCACCAGCTCTTTGCGCGTGGTTTCCTCGGCCGATTGTCGTACCCGCGCGCTGGCGTGGCTGGAGAGGCCGCGGGCGAGCCCCCGCCGCAGCGCGAGGCGCACGCTGGGAGCCGCACCTCGCGCAGACACTCGCATTTCGCGATGAGAGCGGAGTGGATCGGTCGCGAAAGGGGACCCGGCCTATGCGGACGCGCGCCTCGTTCCTGGCAAGTTCCCCGTGCTTCCCACCTGAAATCCTGTGTGAAGGTTTCTCATAATTCTGTGAAACACACCACGCGCACACTCCTGGTGTGCGGTGTGAAAGTGAATGTGTCTGTGTCGGTGTGATTTATTACACACTCCCCCCTAGCACTACCCTAGCACAAAAAGCACAAGGGCCTCTATCGCTACCGGTACCTTGCTACCTCGTGCTGAGCTGCTCGTGTTCAACACAACGCGCGGACACTCTCCGGACCCCTAAGCACAGGAGCCACTATACTACTGGAAACAGTACAGTACAGTACGGTAAAAAGACCCACCCTGGCGCGTGAGTCGGTGGAAGGGGTTGGCTTTGAGGTGGTTCTATAGTTATAGTTGATGTGACACGTGATGCTGAGTGGTCCCGAGCTCCCGAGGGCTCGTGCGTGTCTGTCTGTCGTGTGTCCGACTCCCCACGATGTTTTTGAAGTTCCGGTAAAAAGACACCTGGGGGACAGCCGGGACACATCTCACACACGGGACTAGTTCACACGGGGACACACGGGCACACGGATCACACAGACGAACACAACTCTCACATAACCATCTAACAACCATCCCGCGTTGCGCGGGAGGTACCGGCACACCGATTTAAAAACACCGGAGTCCGGACTAGTCCGGACGAGGTGTTGCGGTCACGGCCGTCGCGGGCCGCCGGCGCCGGCGCTCCGCTCGACCAGTCGACCTCGAGTCGCCAGTCGGTCGAGACACGATCGAGAGAGTCCGATTTCACTCCGCGTCAGAAGGAATCAGATTAGAGAGCGAGAGCCGCGTTATGAAAGTGTTATGGGACTCTCACACTACACACTCACTTTCTTAACAGAGGCTGTCTGCCACTTAGGCGACCACCTCGTGGTCTCAGAAGAGAAAGATCCCAGGTAGACGCAGCCCCTCTCCCACGACTATGTCCCGTCCTGGCCTTCACTGCAACTCGGGGGCCTCTGCGGGGCTTGGTTGCGTTCCGGCTTTTGGCTGCATCTTCTTGAAATCGAACCCTTGCAGCATCGGCGCAGGCATCCGCGTGGCGCGCATCGCCGCCACCGCCTCAATCTCGGCCGCCTCGGCCAAAGTGCGCTCCTCCTCCTCCGCAGCTGCCTTGTCCGCCTCCCGTTTCTGCTTCTGCCGCTCCTTCTTCTTCTTCTTCTGATCAAGCTTCGCCTGCTTCTCGGCCACAGCCTGCGCAGCCTCCTCTTGCGTCGGCGTCTGCGCTGCCTGCGCCACATGTTCGATCGCAGCTTCCCGGTCGACGCGACTCATGATCGTAATCCGGGAGCCCGCGCCTCCGCAGAGCTCATCTGTGAGCATCGATTTCTTGCCGCCGCCCAGCCGGGGCCGGAACAGCTCCGCCCAGAAGACAATCTCGTACCTGGGATCGTACAAGGTGACCCACTCCACGCACTTAGGGAAGCGCCCTTTGTACACCTGGACGACCTCTTCAAGTGGCATGAAGAAGAGCTCGCACACCGCCGGGTCCTTGTGGACCTTGAAGATGATGAGAGTGCGTCCCAGCTGCTGCAGGTCTTTCCACCGCGGGATGATTACGTTATCGATCGCAAAGCGAACGCTAGATCGCGTTTCCCACGAGTCGGTTGGCATTTGCTGGAGGTCACGATACACGGGGCTGACGCTGTTCACATGGCGCGTCGGCTCGACATGAAGATCCCTAATAGTATCAGACACGTCCTCACTGTACTTGAAGGTCCATGCATTGCGCCGCTGCTGTGGCAGTTCGCCAGCATAGCGCTTATCCACCGTCTTATCCACCTCCTTAGCATCGTCAGCAGCGCTCATCGCCGCGGCGTGCTCGTCGCGCTTTCCGCGAGAGTCGTGCACGCGATCGCGCCGTCATGAGCTCATGCCGAAGCGGAGGGTGTCCCGGCTCCCCACGGTGTCTTTTACAGTCGCCGGAAGGGATGAGATCCCTCGCCCTCCGTGACCTGGGACGCTTTCGGGCGACGATGCATGCGCCGCTCCATCCACAAACTCTCGAAATCGCAACACCTCGCTGAACCCTGCATCGCGAGCATGGACCTATCCGATGTCACAAACGCCAACCGGTCTTTGGCGCTACTCCACATCGAGCTCGACAGCCGTCTCATCGCTGGCGAGGTCGAGATCACCTTGGGCATGCTCACCGCCCTTTCGAGTCGGCTCAAAGAGGCGATCGCTAGCCTCCGGAGCGTGAAGCATGAAGAGCTGCGTTGCCGGTGCGATCGCCTCGTGTGCCTCTATCACTCGAGCGTGGTGCCAGCGAAGAGCGCCATGGAGGATGATCTGATCTCTGCCGAGGAAGACCTCAACCGGCGGAAGGAAGAGCTGCGCACGACACTGAGCATGGAGCTGCAGGCGATCATGGATGCGCATGCTAGCGAGGAGCGCCAGATTTGCGTCGATGCGCAGGCAGCAAAGGCCTCCGCACGCAGACAGGCCGTGCACGAGGTGATTGCAGGCGTAGGTTGGGCGGTGCTGCCGTTGAATCGCCTGCCCCCAGCGCTGCTTGCTGAGTTCACCGAAGCAACCGGATGGGAAATCTCGTCACACATGGCTGCAGCGCCGCTCAAGGAGTTGCTCAAGGAGTGCTCATCGACATCGTCGCCGCCCGAACGAAAGGCTGCAACTATTATTGCAACAAAGGCTGCAACTACGGCTGCATCTAGCTCAAAACTGACTTCAGAGCCACCGCGGCGCACTGCTGCCTCTACACCACGGGCTGGTGCAGCGCCGCCGTCTGCCAAGGACGCATTTGAGTTCGATGAGCACGAGGCTGAGGCAATCATCCGTCGGCCCGGCTCCGGCCTGAACAAGCGCAAGATGGGATCGGGCTCTTGGTCTCGTGGCTCGCACGTTGGGGGCTCCGCAAGTGGCTCCGTCGTCAAACGCATGCAATATGTCGCTGGCGGCGCGGCGGTCTCCTGTCCGTGGTGAGGCGGTGCCCCTAGCCGCCTAGGCGGACGTGTAGACCCGGACCACGGGGGCAGACACCCCGCGACCCGCACACCGCCGGCTGCCGCGTCGCGGTGCGGTTGTGCTTTCTGCTTTGTGAGAATGTGTTATACATGTATCGGTTGTGCGCGGTTATTGTGCGGTCCTCGATGCGGTCCTGGCTCTTGGGAAGTGCTGGGCGTCTCCGCTCCTCCGAGCGGAGTCGCGGTCGGACGGGGATAAAAAGTGTTCAAGATCAAGTACGCTCTCGGTCAAGAGTACATGTACACACTGGATTCTACACATCTGTTAATCACTGCGAACATCTTGTCTCGTGTAGACTGTAGTGTGTACTACGGTCCGGCGTCTCGAGCATGTGCGTGTGTCCTGTTAAACTCAGTGTTCTCATTTCTAACAACGCATCCCGCGACCACGTCCTTGTAACGTCCTTCGCGCTTCCATGTTTTTCGCGGCATCCACATCATTCCCGGCATCGTACCGGTATACCGGTAAGTTTGGCCGTGTGAGGCGAGCCCCGGCATTCGTGCCCGATGGTGCTCAAGCCGGCCAACTCTCCACGCCGGCCTGACCCTTCAGAGCGTCCGAGCTTTGCGTTTGCTATTCCAAGCCCAGAATCGACGGCTTCACCATCTAAGCCGCCAAAGTCGCCGCTGCAGAAGCTGGCCAAGCTGGCACGTGAAGATCCACCGCCTACGGTCACCATCCGCGGCCTCCAGGTCCAGTACAACGTTGTCAAGCGCAACGTGCTCGCCGCCGTGGTCCGCATCTCAAAGATGCGGAGCTTCGTCAAGGGCGCCATCGATAAGGCGGATGCCGTGCAAGAGTCGTGCGAGATCATGATGGACAACAATCCGAGCATCTCGGATGGAGGTTCGCTTGCCGAGGCGGCGGCCAAAGGCGCGCTACGCGAGCTCAAGATGTGGGCCGCCCTTACTATCACTGCAATGGCGGTGCAAGACAGGGAGCTGGTAAACCTGCAGGATCAGCTTGCCAGCGCAGCTGCTTTTCTGGACCAGGAGGAAGAGGTGATGCAACCGCCAAAGAAGATGCTCGGCCCCGACGATGGCGGCCGTAGCCCGAGCCCTGGTCCCGCCAAGGCAGGGGCGCACAGCCAAAGCCCAAGTGGTAGAGCCAGCCGAATGCTGCGCATCGCAGCAGCGCAGGTGATGGCTGCGTCTCCGCCGAGGTCGCCTGCCAGTGGCGCGGGTGGCCATTCTCGCAGCATGGACAGGAATCTCCGGGTCGCTGCCATCCAGAAGGGCTTTATCGAGGCTACGGCGCTCGCAAATGAGACACGCATCGCATGTGCCGAGGCCCAGAAAGTTGCGCGCGAGCACCAATCGATGATCGAGAGGCAGCGCTCGCTGCTCGGCAAGGCCGGTAAGATGCTCGTCATTTCTAAGGGGCGAGAGCATGGCGCCGGTGCGCTGGAGGTCAACGAGGACGCCGAGATCAGCAACCCGACTGACGAGGAGCCCTACAGTCCTAGCCCATCGGGGCTAGTCGAGGGCTTGCTCGGTACCAACCGGCCGATCTCTGAGCCAAGACGTCCAAGATTCAGTCCGAGCACCGTCGTCATGGGCAGTACCGACAAGCCGACCTCCGAGATCGTACAGTTGACTGTACGTTCGAGGCGCTCCGAGAGGGAGACCGTGCGTTCGGGGCGATTGCCGGCGCCACTACGTCCGGGACGATTGCCGGCGCCACCGCCGGTGGCTGTACAGGACGAGGACGACGAGGACGCGGGCTCCGCCTCGAAGAAAGTATCAAGGAGTAACCTACTGCCGCTACCCATGATGGACCTCGACTCGGTCGACGCAGAGCGAGCTCCTGCTCCCACATCCGCTGCCATCGCAGGCATGGAGGCACCGGCCGAGCCGACTCCCGCGAGCCACGTGAGAGACGAGGAGGCAGAACAGGCGGTCGAGGCGGAAGCCCAGCCAGAGGACGACGAGTCGGAGGGACAGTCGTCGCCGGAACGAGCAGCGCAGGAGCAGGTGGAGGATGAGGAAGGTGAGGAGGGTGAGGAGGAGGGCGAGGAGGAGGGTGAGGAGGAGGGCGAGGAGGAGGGTGAGGAGGAGGGCGTCGAGGAGGATGGCGAGGAAGGCGAGGGTGATGCGTTCGATGAGGGCGCGGCTCGGGCGGCGGCGCAGGAGATGGATGTAAGCGAGCTCGAGGCTGCTCTCGCAGAGTTTGGTATCGTACCATCGGGAGATAAGGGGGCGCTCGTCGATCAGCTCGTTGAGGCGCAGGCGGCTACGGCCGCCAACGAGGAAGAGGAAGCTGACGAGTTTGATGAGGAGGCAGCTAGAACAGCGGCGCAGAAGATGGATGTGGCGGAGCTCGAGGCTGCGATCGCCGAGTACGGTCTGGAGCCGTCCGGAGACAAGGATGAACTCGTCGAACAGCTCTTAGAGGCGCAGGCAGCAGCTCACGAGGACGGAATCGAAGACGGGAGCGATGCAGGTGATGAGCCGATTGGAGGACTGCCAGGGTAATTTGTTTACAGCCGTATACCCCGTAGGCCGCTCCCTTAGCCCTTGTCCGTTCGATGAAGCGCATGAGAGAGATCGGATGAAGTCCAGGAGCGTAAACAGAATGCTGAGTTGCTGACACACCTTTGACTCGGAATTTGAAATCTGGATTTTGTCCGTCAATTTCCCGAATCGCACGGCGAGAATTGAGCCCTGGCTGTCGAGCTGTCGAGCTGTCGAGGCTCCGTCGAGCCGCTGTCGAGGCCGTTGTCGAGGCCTAGCCTGTCGAGCCTTGTCGAGCCTGTCGAGTTCCTGTCGAGCCTGTCGAGGCTGACTCCATGCGCCGGCGCGTCGAGTTGCTGTCGAGGGCTGTCGAGGGCTGTCAAGTTTCTCTGTCGAGGCTGTCGAGTTATGTCTGAGTGTGCTGTCGAGCTCCAGCTCGAGCATGGCATGTAGCTTTGCTATTTTGCATGAAGCACTCTGACTCTGACAGCAGTAGGCCTAGAGGACCCACACATAAACCACCAACCAAACTACAAGGTCAAACTGATGAAGAACTCGGAGACACAGGACGTCACGACCTATCGACACAACCTAACCCCTGACCCCTAACCCCTACATAGGCACAGGTTTCTTTACTGTTATTTTTGTAATACCCACCCTAAATCCCTACCTAGCCACTGGTTTCAAGACCAGAAAATGCAACCTTAATGCAATTCTGAGGAGAACTAGGTCGAAAAGAGCACGAATATAAAGGGCACGAACGTGGAACGAAAGGTCCACCAGAACATCCATCATCCAGCCACGAAGTTGTGTAGTTGACCACGAGTGGGTCCATCAACCTTCACCTTGAAGGAGTGGGGCTCTTGTAACCCGGCTTTACCCAGTCTTAGACCTCGTGTCAAGGTTTGTCGAGGTCTGTCAAGGTGTGTCGAGCTGTCGAGCTGTCGAGCTTGACACTTGACGCCGCCGTCGCATGGAGTCAGGGCGGTTCTGTCCAGTAGCTGTCGAGGTCTGTCGAGGTCTGTCGAGCTATCCTGTCGAGTAGCCTGTCGAGTAGCTGTCGAGTTTCCTGTCGAGTTGTCGAGGCCAGGGCTCAAGGCGAGAAACGGCCGACGAGGCGCGTAATTTTGATTCTTCGGAACATTTTGACGTACCCTTGCATGCCTCTTGCCTGGGTACCCCCCTCGCCACGTGTACGCTGCCACTTGGCGTGCGTTTACTTACTTACTTACTCTTCTGGATTTTGACGAACATACCAACGAATCCCAATCCGGTCCAAGTACGAATCTACGAAAGTTTGCTACTCATGTACTTTGCTTTTGGTGACCGCGGGATTACCGCGGGACCAAAGTTACCTCGGTACGCACGCACGGTACACACCCAAGGGTTCAGCGTACCTCCCACGTGATGGACTTAGTAAGTAAGTAAGTAAGTAAACAACGCCAAAAGGTCGACCAAAAGGCAGCGCACACGTGCTGGCGAGAAGAGAGGGGGGTCTTCCCCAGGCATACGAAGCGTGTACGGTACGTGATGGACTTTGTGATGGCGTACTTACAGGTGGTGAGACCTAAGTGAGACCATCAATTGGAGACCATAAAGGCGCTATGGTACGAGGTCTCCCGGTCTGCATTACTGTATAGAGTATTCCTCTACAACACACAAACTAGAGATCCCCCGTCAGTGAGAAGCTGAGAACGCCACATGTAACGCCCCAGGATCCGGTAACGCCCCGGGTCCGCGCCACGCGCGCCGCGCGCGGGGTGCGTGGCGCGTGCGGCGGATCGTTCCGCGCCGCGTCCGGCGGGTCGGGGCGGCCCGGCGCGCGCGCGCTTGCCGTCCGCCGCGCGACCGTGCGTTAACGCCCGGGCCGCCTTAGGCCTTACCCTTAGCCCGGGCCCGGCGCCCGGCAGTGCAAAGGCCATAAAGCAACACCCGACCGCAGCACGGCCAGAGTGCAGAGTCCCCCTGGCCGAGGGCGCGGACACACGAGAGACACGAGTGAACTACGAGTGAATCAACTCACGCAACACCCGTAAGCCGAGCGGCTATCGCGTGCGCGGTAGTTGTGCCGCGGCATGCGGAGCCGCGCGCGGCCGTTCACCATCCAAGCGAGGCGGCGGATCCGCACCTACTAGAGCCACGACACCAGGTTCCCACAACAACGCATGTATGATCACGAGACCCCCCAGCCAAGGAATCGAGTGTGTGCAGAGGAAACTCGACTCGCGGCTCTGACTTGGGACAAGGGACCAGAGCCATCGCTCTCTCTTGCCTACGACAGCTCGACGTTCTGCTCGGGCGGCTCCTCCACGACCTCGGCCGTTGCTGCTGGGGCGTCTGCTGCTTCCGCCTCGGCGACCAGCTCCACTGGCACCGTCCCCGCTGGCGCAGGCTCCGTTTCCGCTGGCTCCTCAGAAGCTGGCCCCTCGGGAGCTGGCCCTGCCACGGGCTCCTCTGCCGCAGGATCCTCTGCCGCCGCCGCCGCCGCCTTCGCCTCATCCATCCCCCCCAACCCGGTGACCTTGACAAATGCCCTCTCGAGCATCTCCGCGACCATGTCATGCGCGAACTTAGCCACGAACGTCGTCAGCTCGGGCACATTCGCCTTCCGACGACCGAGGCCGGCGCGCGTGACGTGGCCGCGCGCTGCCGACTGGACCACGGTAGCGGCATACTGCTCCTGGAGGATGTGGCGCCGGGCAGCCTCGACTCGCTCCGCGGCCAATTTGACAGCCACTTCCCTGTCCGCAAGCAGACCAGCCACGAGCTCTTCGCGCGTAATCTTCGGCGTAATGTACGAATGCATCGTCTGAAGCTCTTCGCGCGTAATGTACGTATCGCCATCTTGGTCGGTTCCCATCTTGTCGAGGATGCGCATGACGTGAACCACCTCCGGGACGGTCGAAGCGTCAGCGATGCCAAGAAGGGATTCGATTTGACCGTCGGCGCGCAGCTTGGCTGCGAGCTCCTTGCGCGAGATCTCGCCGCTGCCATCTGTGTCCATCGACTCGAACAGCGCATCTACCCTCGCCTTCAGAAGAGCTGTCTCGTCTGAATCAGCCGCTGCTGCAGGCGCTGAAACATCCGTAAGCACGGCTTCAGTAACCACAGTATTGACGCTCTCTACAGGCGCCGCTGCGGCCGGCGCCTCGACCATCGGCAAGCCCCCAGACGGCTCCGCGTCATCTGTGGTATCTCTGCGGTATCTATCACCGTCATACTCTACAGTATCGGTCGCAAACTCTTCCTCCGCCAGATCCTCCTCTAGAGCTGCGAGATCATCATCTGCCGCTGGCACGACCCCTTTCTCGCTTAGCTTGGTCGTCTTGGTCTTTTTCTTCAAGCCTTTCTTGGCGACGGGTTTGTCTTTGCCTGATTTCTCTGCCCGCGAGCTTTCCTTGGGAGCTGCATGCTTGCTGTCCTTAACCGCATTGGAGCGCACCGATGGCGTGCCGAGCCTCGAGACGGCGGTCGCGACGGCCAGAGGCGGGGCCTTGGGCGCCATCAGTGCACGGACGTCCTGGACAATGAGCTTTTCGGTCAATTTCGCGAGTCTTGACGAAGCCAAACTAATGTAGCGAAACTCGCTCCAATGACCCCAAATCGCTGTGAGATCTCGCGTCAAGAGATAGCGGGGGAGCCACACAGGCTGTGTCGAGCTTCATCACGGCGTTCTCGGCGACGGTCCCGGTCGTTCGTGTTGCTCTGCTCGTCATGACCGACGAGACCAAGGTCGCCAAGCAGAAACGGCCAACCGACGATTCTGCGCCGGCACCGAAGCGCGCTCGCGCCTCGTCGCTGCTGCCCTCGCCTACGGCCGTCTCGCTGCCTCCGCCGCGGAAGCCATTGCCTCCGCACCAACTGATATTAGCACCTATGGTTGGCGGCAGTGAGCTCGCGTTTCGGTTGCTTGCACGGCGACACGGCGCGCAGCTGTGCTATACCCCGATGATCCACCAGGATGCATGGCCCGAGCCCGGCGCGGGCGTCAACCTGCTCGAGCGCCACGTCGACGACTGCCCGTTGGTGGCGCACTTTTCGGGCGACGACCCACAGAAGCTTCTCAGCGTTGCACGCGAGGCCGAGCGCTGCAGCGGCGTGGTAGCCATCGACCTGAATCTTGGCTGCCCTCAGCGCAGTGCGCAGAGCGGCCACTTTGGAGCCTACCTGTGCGACCCGGAGGATCGTGTGCTGCTGCTCCGCATCGTGTCGACACTCGCGAGCTCTCTGAGCGTGCCTTTCTTCTGCAAGATCCGGCTGCTCGACGTGCTCGACGAGACGCTCGAGTTCGTGCAGCAGCTGCAGGACGCGGGATGCGCCCTGCTCGCTGTGCATGGCCGGTACCGCGGCTCGCCGATGCACCGACGTGATGGGCCCGCGCATCTCGATCAGATAGCACTGATCAAGCAGAAGCTCTCGATCCCGGTGATCAGCAACGGCAACGTGCGCAACGGCGCCGAGCTCATCCAGGCTCTCCAGATCACGGGGGCTGATGGAGTGATGACGGCAGAGGGGGCGCTGGATGACCCGGCCATCTTCTCAGCGGCCATCACTCTCGTGCAGAGTGAGCGCGCGCGGCTGGCGGCGGAGGTCAAGTGTGCAAGGGATCTGAAGAAGGCGAAGCGCGACCAAGGGCGGCAGCTGAGCCTTGAGGAGAGGGCAATGGTCAAGCGTCGTCATGAGGCCAAGGCGCGCCTCCACACGCTTCCCAAACTGCGACGGCCACCGCCGCTCTCCACGGCCGTGCCGATGCCGCCTTCAAACATTGCTGGCGCGGCTGGCGCGGCTGGCGCCTCGCCGCCGTCGAGCCAGTTTGATCTGGCCGAGCAATACCTTGCGCTCGTCGAGAAGTTCCCCCCGCCTGGAGGCGACGACGCGCTGCTCTTTCACGCGGTCTTCCATCTGCGTCGGCTGTGCCGCACGCCGCTGACCGAGTTTGACTTGCTGGCCTCCCTCGCGGCGTGCACGAGCCTCGACGCGTGCGCGGGCGTCGTCAGGCGATGCCGCGCTCACGCCGAAGGCACGCTCGAGTTCGAGGGGCGCCGTCGCCCGCCGTCATACTGGCGCCGACAGCAGCGTCGCGGGGTGGTGCTTGAGGTCGTGCCATCGTAGCGGCGAAAGTGCAAGCAAGCAAGCTATTCGAATCACATCCTCCTCCACATGGCAAAGACCGAGGGTACATCAACTATAGAAAGTCCTTGCTTTCTCGCTTGAATGTGCAACTGAGGTCTAGGGGACCTCACCTAGAATACCCGGTATCTCCGACGGAGAAATTTCAATCTTTCGAACAGTTCCTACTTTCAACGGTCTCGCGTGCTCAGTTGTGAAAAAAACGAAATGTTCCTACGCTCGGGCACAGCCTTTGCCCCCCTCTTCCTGCTTACCGCGCTCGACGGCGCGTCTGGCTGGGTGGTCACCTCGCCGCGAGCGCAGTTCAGCAATGCTGCAGCGAGCACTACACCGGGCTATTACAACTCTGGTGGCACGTTGTGGAGGAACCCCAACAGCTTCAGCCTGGATACTCAAGCGGTTCGTTGGGGTGCTACGCCTTTTACGCACACCTATGGTGCAGGAACCAGTTGCACTGGCGCCGTGACCGAGCCGTCATCGTATACACCGTTGACAAGCGGGCTGAATGGTGGGATCACCTTTGCCTTTCACAAGGACTTTTGTACGAATCTTCTCCATCTCTTTCCCGAAGAGAACCCAACGGGCGAGGGCAAGGAGACCACCTTCCTGACGTGCGAGGAGCTGCGGGATGTCGTCGCGCGAGCGTTCAACACGTGGGCGATCAATCACCGCTCGATCTCCTTCAAGGACGTGACCGACAAGTGCGTCGACGTCACCACGACGAGTGGCTGCGAGCACGCGGAGATCTTCATCGTCTCCGGGGCCAGTAACAACGGCGCCACCTCCACCACTGGCGACCAGGCAGCGCTTGCGATCACTTCATTCAGACAGGGCCGCGTGTGGACGACGGCAGGCCAAAAGATCGCCGACAGCTTCGAGATCACGGGTGCCATTATGTATGTGCGCGCCCCCGCGTCGACGAAAGAATTTTGCTGGTACCTAGACTCGACCTTTTGCTTCTGGTTCCACAAGTGGAATGACAGTGGAACCGACGTGATCCTGATTGGACGCATCATTGCGGGAGTCCTCTTCATTCTCGCGGTCATGGCGATGTTGTGGTGCTTGGTCATGACCGCCTCCGCCGCGTTTTGCCTGCCCAAAGTGGATCTGGGCGTCGTGGGACAGGAGGGAGAAGATGAACTGTCCGTCAAATCGCCGGGGAGGGTGCCGCCTTCCGTCCCGCCGTCGCCGTCACCGTCGCCGCCCGAGCCTGCAAACAGCCGAATGTCCAAATTCAATGCATCGAAGTCGTTCAACGATGTCTTGTCTGGGCTGGGCACGGCTGAGGGGGTGAACAAGTACGGAGACGAGGAGGGGTTGACGTGCGGGAGCAAACGGCTGACGAATGTGATTGAGTACGTGGCAGTCATGCCGACCATCACACTGCTGATTGCGATCTTCTGGATCATCTGTGCGCCTATGTTCTACTACCGCATCTTCATCCCGTGCTGGGACTGCCACGGCTTCGAGGCCGCAATCGCCCACGAGGTCGGGCATGTGCTTGGCTTCCACCACCCGGATCAGGAGTGGCGGCACAACCTGAAGGCCAAGTACCCGATGAACCAGACTTCGTGCACCACGCCGCTCAACCACGTGCTCCTGTCCAATACTGCTACCGCCGCCACAGCACCGGAGCACCTGCCGACTGAATCGATCATGTTCTCGCAGTCGCTCTTCCGATACCGCACGTGCCTCTCGGCAGACGACCTCGAAGGACTCAACTTCCTGTACCCGACCTGCAGTGGCGCCTTCGAGCCTCTCGACACTGCCGACGGCCCGCAGCCGCTGTGCATCAAGGGGCGCAACAGCTCGGGATGGCTGCGCTTTCTCTTCATCGTCGCTGTCCCGTTCCTCATCTCTTCTACATTCATTGTACTGGTCCAGATGTGCGTTCGCCGCGAGCAGCGTACACGTCGCAAGTCACTCGAGGCGACGGCCATGCGGCTGCGTGCGCAGCGCTCGGCGCTCGTCGATCAACTTAAGAAGCGCACCATGGCCGCGACTACGAGAGCGCCCGACGGCACCACTCCACGCGGCGGAAGGATGCAGAGCATGATGAAGCTCATGGGCACCTCGAAGAATCTGACGAGCACGGCTGAGCAGGCGGCCGTGTACGTTTTGCGCGCCGGCGGCGACGAGAAGATGGGCTTCGTCCAGGCCTACGACCCCAAAACCAGCGTCTACACGATCAAGCTCGACGGTTCGGGCATCATCATGCAGGCCCCCGGCGCAAAGTTGCGTCCGGCGGGGCCACAGCTGGGCCAGACCGTCCTCGTCTCGCGCAGCAACGGCGACGAGAAGAAGGCCGTCATCGACGCCTTCGACCCCGCCACCAACAAGTACACGGTCACCTTCGCAGGTTCGGGCCTGAGCGTCGTCGTCGCCGCCGATAAGGTGCGCTCAATGCGTGTCAGCATGGCTAAGCGCCAGGCCTCCCGGGCCAACGTCCTCGATGCCGAGCTGGCCGCCCAGCGTGAACAAGCCAAGGCCATGGAGGCGGCGCAGAAGGCCAAGCAACAGCTGGCAGCGGCCAGGGCAAACATGGACCAAGCCGAGCGCACCCGTCTCAAGGCAGCTGAGCTTGCGGCCATTCTCGCAGTGGCGGAGGAAGAGGACCGCAAGATCGAACGCGAGGCCACAAAGGACCGGCGCGCGAAGGTTAGCTTTGGCGCTGGCAACATGGGGGTCTCGGGCTATTGGTCTGCGAATAAGGAGCCCACTCCAGCTTGTGCGAAACCTAAGGTGCGTCCCAAGACCGAGCGTAAGGCCAACCCGAAGGATGAGCTCGAAGCGGCCATGACCGACCTCGCTGTGAATGCTTGAGGCCACACTCAGTGATATGAGAGCGTGACGGCCTCTCGGATCAGAAGTGCATGGAGCTAGGCGCCTGCGCACGCGCTGGGCCTCTGTGGGGGAAGGAGCGGCAGCTTCAGGGATGAAGCGCGGCGTCCAAGGAACACTCCAAACGACGCGGCGGCGGTTAACGGGTCGCCGCGCCGATGCGCTGTCCGATGTGTGAGCCCCACGGGCTCGAGTTGTTATTGTGTGTACCATCCGCATTGCGTCGTACGCATACTGCCCGTACTGCGCCGTATGGTACAGTAGTGTGTGTATACGTCAGGCTGTCGCCGGGCGTCGCGCCCGCTTATTGACCGGTGGTGGTCGACTTGGAGCGTGGACGTGCCGGGATCGCGACGTGCCGAGTCACGTCAGTACACCTAGACGGTACACGGCGGTATCGTATCCGATCCCTCGCGTCCGGAGAATACGGCGTGCCCGCGGCCGCGCCGGCCCTTCTCGCTTCTGCGCTCGGGCGGCGCCGGGGTACTTCGTACTACTGCTACCCGGTGACGCAACGTGTACCGGCGGTGGTGGGTGGACCGACGCGCGACGGCCCGGGACGCGGGGACGCGCGCGCGGCGGCCCCGGCCCCCGCGCGCGATGCGCGATCGCCGAGCCGGCCGTCGGCGTCGTGTGAGCTGTGACGATCGTCGTAAGATTATCGAGTTAGATCGGTGGATTCATAGTCAAGTGCAACATACGCCGCTGAACGCGCCAACGCCGCTGAACCTCAAGGCTCAACGCACCACACGGTCCCGCAGTGAGGGCCAGTGAGAGCGTACCGGTACGGCGCATGCTTGATGCTCTACGGGCCTACGCGCTACGGCTCGCCCTTCCTCGCGGCCGATCCAAAGAGGACCGCCTCGCTCCGGGCAAGGCGCGGCGTGATCAGTGGGCCGCCGTCGGGCGGATGCACGACCAGCTTCAGTACGAGTGAGTAGCGTGGCCGGTCGCCCGCGAGCGCGTTCGGTGCGGTCACTGAATGCGTGATGTCCTGATCCATCAAGATGAGACGGCCGGGCGAGGGCGTCGTCTCGAGCACCCGGGCAGTGGGTGTGTCCAGGAACCGTGTGGGCGCCCCCCACTCGGCCCTCCACTCAGCCGGCAGGTAGAGGAGCGCCGTAACGAACCTTGGCCGCCCAGGATCTCGATTGGGGTACCGGCTGTAATAGTCGGTCCAGGGCGACGGCGGTAACAACATCGGGTCAGCGTCGATGTGCCAATTGAAGGCAGCCCGATCCTCAGCGGCGGTGGGCGCGTTGGCGGCAAGCGGCGGCACCTCATCGCCGAGCGCGGCCGGCGGCATGCGGCACACGGTGCATGCTACTCCCGGATTCGCGGCATCGATCAGCAACTGCAGCCTGGACTGCAGCTCAAGCACAGGCCCGGGTGTTGGCGATTGCGAGCAGAGGCGCCCCAGGGCGTCATCCGTGAGGCCCCAGCTCAGCGCGCCTTCGGATTTGTCACCGAGCACGTCGCGGAAGCCCTCACGCTCCCAGCAGAGCACGTCGGGCCCCGCGTCTGGCTGCCAGCCCGCGGCGCTCCCCAGCAGGCCCAGCAGCCGCGAGCGGAGATCATCGTCGATGACACCGTCGTACACGGCGACAGTGGAGCAGTCCCAGCGGCCGTTGATGATCGCGCCGTCGAGCTCCACGTGCATCACCTCCCGCGCTAGATCTGCCGTCCACGTGGTAGGCGTCCGGCTCACGGGACGCTGCAGGTCCCACTGCTCAGCGTGAGCTGCTCTAGCGGCGTGCAGCAAGTCGACGTCTGAATCTACCTCGTTTGGTGTGAAAGCTATGAGGATGGGTTCGGTGCCTGCCTCGAGCTCGTCGTCGAGGCAGCCAAGCATTTCATCGACAATCTCCGTGCTTTCCATGTCCTCATCCAACTCCAGGCCATGCAGCGCCGCCATCCGATGAGGGATGCCATGCACGGTATGAGCTTCAAAGCTGATGCCGGTCACTGCAGCCGCTGCTTCAAGCACCGCCGTCGCCTCGGAGTTCGTAAGGCCGCTCACGAGCAAGCGTGGACGGTGATGGAGCAGGGAGCACTGGTACACGTGAAAGAGAAAGAGAGAGGCCATCAAGGAACCTGCGGAGTCGCATCCTAAACGTTGGCTGTGAACTATACACCGGGGGGAGCCGGGACACACACGAGACAAACACGAGAGAGCGGTTCTAAGGTCAGGTCGGACCGCTGAGAAAATGACGCTTTTTTTGGCCCAGGAGTTGTCCAGAGGGTGTTTCAAGACTCCCT
>JWZX01002252.1:0-28129 GCA_001275005.1 Chrysochromulina tobinii | reverse complement strand
CTTCTAAACCGCCCCCGCGCGGTACCCGCCTTGGTGTGAATGTGTGTGTGTGAATGTGAATGTGTGTCTGTGTGACTTCTAACACACAATCGCACACGCAAAAGATGTCGTGATGTGCTGCAAGTCTGAGTAACGCCATTTTATACCGAAGCGTGCGCATGCATGCAACGCTCAATAAGGCAGCGTGGTGCCGGGAGAAGCATAGAACACCGATTGAAGGATACGGTGCACAAGGCGCCGTGATGGCAGATGAGATGTAACGTCCGCAAACGAAACGCAATGTCGACACCACTTCCGGCACCGACGCCGTCGACGGTGAAGCGCACCCCGTCTCGAAAAACGCAAGAAGGGCGGAGTCCATCGCTACGCTCACCGGCCATCAAGACACCCGAAGACCTCGCTAGGCACCGCTCCTTGCTCAAGGCGGCTGCGTATCGGATGGGCAGCCAGGAGAAGATTGCGAGAGCTCTGGTGGTGCACGCCAACGTTGACATTTGCCCGGTGGATTCTCAGGCGTCGCGGTTAGTGAAGCAGCTGCAGTGCACGCTGATACGCCAGATCTTTCGCCGCGGTGACGATCGCGCTTTGTGCCTGGCGTCATGGCGTGACTATTGTGAGCAGCATTCCCATCAGTGGAACGCTTTTGCTGCCGCAAGGCGCTTGCTAGTGCGCTCCCATTTGAGGAAGTGGTCGCGTGCTAGTGCACGGACGCTGGCCGAGATGTGGGTCATGGATGTGGCCGTCACTCGCCTCGGTCGCCTCAAGCTCTCTGCCGCTCTACATCATTGGCAGCACGGCTTGGAGGAGGATCGTCGAGTGACGCAAGCGACGGCACTCGAGGAGCTGAGTGAATCGCTGGCTGCGGCCCACCGGCGCGAGTCGGAGCTCGAGGAGCTGTGCCTCTCGATGCAGCAGCAGCTCGCCGCAGTTGAGAGCCGGCTTGAGCAGCAGCAAAAGCTCGTCGTCGCTCACAGCCCTTGTGCCTCACCGCTGGCCGGTTCAGCCTTCTGCCCCAGGGTCGAAATACCAAGCAGCACCAGTGCGGTGACGCCACGCGAAGCGCCGAGCGTCACGACGGACGTCGCGCCGAGCGCCACGCCGAGCGCTACGGTCGGCGTGGTGACGCCGAGCGCTACGTTCGGCGTGGCGGTCCCGGCGGCCGAGCTCGATGATATTGAGACGACCATCTCGCGCATCGAGATGACGCTCGAGCGGCGCGGCGCTTGGCGCGCGCCACTCGAGGACACGTTGATGATGGCCACGCCGCGGCCGAATCTGCCCACACCCAGTGCATCGGCGCTTCTCGAGCAGCTCGAGCAGCTTGAGATATCGATCTCGCCCTCACCTGATGTGATCTCGTCTACGCCGAACCTCGGCAATCAAGGCTACAAGAGTGGACGCTGCGCCGTCGGGGGCAGCTGCGCCGGCGCGTGCGCGAGCAGCAGTAGTGACGGTGGGGCCAGTGGCGGTGGCAGCAGCCGTGGACAACGCCGCGGAGGGAGAGGCGCCATGGTGGTCGCGGCCGCGGCTCTTCCTAAGGAGGCATCTCTTGAGCGTCGGGCAGCGCCGTACCCCGCGCCAAGAGATCTGGCATTTGCTTTGTGCGTGGGCGCCGGTTTGCTGGTGTGGCCAGGCTTCAGTGACGCACCATGGAACGGGCCAGCCACGCCGCCACCTGCAACGCCGCCGCATCAGCCGCCTCCGTCGGCGCCTCCGCCCCCGCCGTCGCCATTGCCGCCGCCGCCGCCGCCGTCGCCGCCACCGTTCCTGCCACCGTCGCCGTCTCTGCCGCCCTCACCACCGCCACTGCCGCCGCCGTTGCCGCCGTTGCCGCCGCCGATGTGGTGCAGCGACATATGCCAATTTGCACACAACGGTGCCTGCCAGGACGGTGGCCCAGATTCGCTCTCTGCTCGTTTTGGCGCGGCGGCACAGTGTGCCCTCGGCACGGATTGCACCGACTGCGGCGCACGCAATAAGTTGCCTCCGTCGTTGCCGCCGCCGTCCCCGCCACCGCCGTCTCCGCCGCCGCTGCCGTCGCCGCCGCCGCCGCCGCCGCCGCCGCCGCCGCCGCCGCCGCCGCCGCCGCCACCGTCGCTGCAGCCGCTCCCAGCGCTACGGCCATGGGTGAATTCCGCAGTGACTTAACGAATTCTGCACCGGCATTCCGCAGCGACTTGACGAATTCTGCACCGGCATTCCGCAGTGACTTGGCGAATTCTGCACCGGCATTCCGCAGTGACTTGACGAATTCTACATCGTCATTGACGGACGCAACGGCCACCATCGCCGCTGCTGCCTCGGTCGCCTTGGCTGAACGGCTCGATGCGACGGCGGAGGCGGTGCACGAGCCGGTGCCTGAACCGGAGCCGGAGCCAGCGCCGGGGCCGGAGGGCGAGGTGCGTGAGACGCCTGAACCGCCGCCGCCGCCGCCGCTGCTGAGCGTGCCGCAGCCAGCTGAGGCTGCTGCGGGGACATTGTCGTCGACGGCGGGTGAGACTGCTGTGCAACCAGCGGCCACGACCAAGGAAGACGAGGGCGATGAGGAGCGAGCTCTCGAGCTTGGCGCGGCGGCGGCGGCAGCGGCGGCGGCGGCGGCGGCGGAGGGCGCGGGCGCTGGTCCCACCACCATCAGCGCGGCTGCTGCTGCCACTGAGCGTGAGAGTACGGAAGAGGCGGAGGCGACCGGACGCGAGGCCGGCGTGAATTCACAGGCGGAGGCGATCGCACGGGAGGCCGCAGTACGCGAGGCCGCCGTGCGTGAGGCCGCAGCTCAGTTGGCCGATCTGCCCGTCATGCCCACCTCCGCCATCCCGGCGGTAGTCAGCCTGGGGGCCGCCCTCATGAACAAGGACCCCAACTCGATCTTCGCGGTGCTCTCGAGTCGCCTAGGCGCTCTGGAGCTCAACCAGTCGATCACCAGCGATTGGCTCAAGCTCTGGCAGAATCAGCTCGTCGAGAAGCTGCGCAAGCTCAATGCGTCGCACGTCCATCACAAGGACGTCGTCAAGGGGTTGCAGACCGAAACCGAGCGCCTGAGCTTGCAAGTGCTCGAGCTGCGCAGCCGGTTCGATGAGGAGGGGAGGGGCGACGTGCTGCAGCGGGTGGCGGCTGTGGAGGAGGCGAGTCGCAACCACAGCAGCAATCTGACCGAGGCGGTCGATGGACTGTTCCGTCAGCTGCTCGCCACGGAGCGACGCGAGCGCCAGCTGCGCGCCGAGGTGGACCATATGCGACTGAGCCATCGGATCGAGCTGATGGCCTGCATGTGCCTCTCGCTTGTCCTCTCTTCCCTGCTGGCGGTGCACTGCGTCACCGTCAAGCAGCAGCGCTCGGCGCGGCGGGTTGCGACCAAAGCGGGCGGCGTCGGCGCGGAGTCGGGTGCGTTGCTGCACCTCGGACACAGTTGGTACAGTTGGCAAACGTCGCCGCCGTCGTCGCCCGAGACGATGAGTCGATCGCCCGATCGGCCGGCGCACCGTGCGAACGGCCACGAGGCCGCCCGGCACAATGTCTTTGGCATGCATTCGGCTGCCGCCCGGCACGACGCGGATGTTGGCATGCATTCGGATGCGTCCCGAACAGGTTCGGGAGTCGAGGATGGCGGCGAGTACACCGACGGTGCGTCTTCAGCCGTTGGCAGCCGACTCGGTAGCCCGGAAGCCACCCCTGTCGGCGCACGCCCGATGGACGCACCCCTCACCCCGTCGCCGCTCTCTCTCCGTGCGAGCGCTCGGCCGCCAGACGAAAAAGCGCCGACGGCCAAGCAATTAGTACCGGTACCTCACGGTCCAATTAGTCGGGGCGGCGGTGCTGGCGGCAAGGGCCGCGACCGCGGCGGCGGCGGCGGCGGGCGGCATGAGAATGGACGTGGGCAGCAGCACCACCATCACCGGCACCACGACCGTCATTACGGCCAGCACTCTCACCCGAACCAGTACCATTCCAACGGCGCGGTCGGCCACAGCGGCCTGAGCGCTGGCCTGAGCGCCGGCCTGCCGTCGCCTTCGGACGATGGTCTCGGCAGCCTGGCATCGCCCTCGGAAGAGTGTGAACAGCCCTCGGAGTGTGAACAGCCCTCGGAGTGCGAGGACGAGGCTGATGCCGAAGCGCGCGCGGCGCGGCCGGGTGCGGCGAGGCCGGATCAGTGGAGGCGCCGTCCCGAGCGCGTCGATTGGGAGCGGCAGCGGAGTGGCCGAGGCGCCGTACCGAGCGCGTCGATTGGGCGCCGTCTCGGGCTCGGGCGTCGTGCCGAGCGTCGCTCGTCCTACGACGATCGCGCGGAGGGCGTGGAGACGCGCGCCGAGCTGCAGGCACAGGCGCGACGCCCGATGAGGGCGAGCCGCTCGCTGCCTCTCTTTGGCGCCATGCTCGGCCTCTTTTCGACCTCTACCGGGTCAGTGGATCGGGATGGCTACTCGACCTCCCAATGCCCCACGGACACGGAGGTGGATCCGGAAGACGCGGCGGGCGATGAGAGCTCTAGCAGCAGCAGTAGTTGACGACTCGTGAGGAATGACGAAGTAGGATGATGACGCACGCGTCCTTTCGGAGTGGAGTCTCGTGGATAAGTAGCGGCCAGCGAGCGTCACGGAAGGTGTAGCCGGGGTAAGCAAGTTTACAGTTTGCAGTGTAGTAAGTAGCGGGGGGGTAACAGGTTGACGACGGTCGTGCCCTGTGGGAAAACGAAGGAATCCTCCACGAAGGTCCCGAACCTAATCTGAATCCTACCAGCCGACGAGGAGCCGACTGTGTGTCGGCGAGAGACGCAGAGCCACGGCCGCCGCCGCCGCCGCCGCCGCCGCCGCCGCCGCCGCGCGCCGCAAATCAGCCACACATACCACCCAGGATGACCTTCGCTATCGATGGTGACGAACCCAATGGAATGTCTTCTGGAACCTCGTTCATCGTGATCAACGTGGGCGACAGTTGCTCTGTGAGTGGGCTTTCCCAGGCTGTTCATCTGAATGGCAAGAAGGCTCGTGTGGTCGGGTATAATGCCACCAAGGGTCTCTGGCACGTCTTGATCGACGGGCAGGCGAGCCAGTTGGCGCTTCGCCCGGAGAACCTGATTCCTCATGCGCCTGCACCGCTCAAGCCGCTCCATGTCCTCAACGCCTCGACAGCTACGATGCAAGCGGAGGAATCCAATCAGCTGATACCAGCGGAGCAGTCGGCAGTAGCTGGTTTCACCCGCTGGTATGGTTCACTGTGCCAGCATCCCTGCTGTCGGCTCCCAGTTGTCGAGCCAGCGGTCGTCGTGGGGCGGACTGGACGCGAGTATGGCGGACTGTCTCTGAACGGACTGGCCCCGGATCAGCAGCCACGCCGAAGGGCGATTGCGATCGTCGAGTCCAGATTCTTCGAGCCGCTTATCCTCTCGACGATCCTCGCCAATTGCGTCAGCCTGGCGATGACCTCGCCCATCGACCCGTGCTGCACGTGGAAGGCCTTCGTCATTGGACTCGCGGAGCACATCTTCCTTCTCATCTTCACAGTCGAGCTCTTCCTCAAGGTTCTTGCGTACGGGTTTATCACGCACAAGACGTGCGCCGCCTCCGGAGGATCGAACAACACGGCACAGTTGGCCTCCTCGCCTCGCCGAGTCTACTGACACGCCCTGTGTTCGACCGTGCAGCCCCTCACGCGAACCTGAGCCCGAACCCTAAACCTAACCTAACCGCCCTGTGTTCGACCGTCCCAACTGGCAGTGCATACCTCCGCGACCCATGGTGTCGGCTCGATTTTGTGATCGTCACTCTCTCGTGGTTGCCCCTGCTCGTACCCTCGCTTGCCAATTTTTCGGGCGCACGCGCTCTCCGCGCTCTCCGTCCCCTTCGAACCCTCAAGCACTTGCCGGGGATGCCCCAAATGGTTGGTTGGGTGGTGAAGGCGATGCCCGGCATCTTGACTCTGTGTGCGCTCACCCTCTTCATCTTCTTCGTCTTCGGGATCATCGGGATGGACTTGTTTCGAGGCACCTTGCACTACAGGTGCGCCCTGCCTGGTTTCGCAGAGGCGATGCTCGCACTCCGTAACGGCCATAGCAACGGCCATAGTAACGGCTATAGTCATGGCTCGTCGAGCGACTCGTACGGCTCCAATAGCTCTGTGGGGAACTACAGCTCGGCGGTGGGGATGCCTGGTGCCCATCGACAGCTGAGTGGAGGAGGCGCCTCTCAACATAGTGACGACCCGCAGGCGCCCTGGGACACGAGGCGCTTATGCAGCCCGAAATTGGCGACGAGCTGCGCGGCGGTATGGGCAACCTCGTTGGACGCACGTACGCCGGCAAACTCGAGCTGCTCGTATTTTGATCGCAACCATGTGGGCGACTTTGCCTCGTTCGACTCGGTGATTCCGGCCCTGTTCTTGATCTTCAAACAAATCACCGGAGATACCTGGTACCACGAGATGTACGAGGAGATGCTCGCGAGCTCGCCATCTGAATCGGTGATCTACTTCGTCTCCGGAATCATCGTCAACTGGATGGTCATTGCCAACTTGTTTGTCGCCGTGATCTTCATTCAGGTGGAGGCTGGTGGCAGCCACCACAACCCCGCTGGCGGCTCCACGCATGGCGCCTCCGCACCTGGTGCCTCCGCAGCTGGTGCCTCCGCAGCTGGTGCCTCCATATCTGGTGCCTCCGAGGCTGGCGGCTTCGGCAGGGCTGCCTCCGCCGCAGAAGGCTCTGCCTCTGCTGTGCAGGCGCCATCACCGCCGCCATCACCGCCACCATCAGCCGCGGGCGCCATCGGCGCAGCTAGCGACGAGTCGAGCTCGTGTGAGGGGCTGCTCGCATTGGGCACGTTCCCGCCAATGCCGTTAGTTGGAACGTGGGCGAAAAACCAAGGCGTCGAGCTCGTTGGACTCGCGGAGCATTCAGACCTGAACGGGTGCGAGGCGAAGGTCATCAAGGAATATGATGGGCGCGTGGCGGTTTGGCTCAGCGAGAGGGCGGAGGTCGTTCGCGTCAAACCGGAGAACCTTGCGACCCGAGTGGACCCTCCTGCGGCCACGCTTGCTTCGGCGACAAGTCAGCTAGATATATTTAGGGAGGTGGCGACCTCCTCGGCGCTTTACTGGGTATCGATGGGCGCCGTGCTGGCGAACGTTGCACTTATGTGCATGAAGTACGAGGGCATGGATGAGCAGCTTGCCGACGACCTCGTTTACGGCGAGAACTTCTGCAATCACATCTTCATAGTCGAGATGGGTATCAAGCTGCTTGGCCTCGGATGCCGCGGCTACTGGTGCGACCGGTGGAACGCTCTCGACGGCTCTCTCGTCTTGTCGTTCGTCGTGGGCCAGTTGCTCGAGGCGATCATGGGTGAGCACGCCATCAACCTCACATTGCTACGGATCTTGCGCCTCGTTCGGCTCGTGCGCATCCTCAGAGTGCTCCGCTCATGGCAGTCGTTCTGTGTGATTGTGGGCACTTTCATCCGCACGATCCCGCAATTGTGCAACCTCGTCATCCTCATCATCCTCTTCACGTTCATTTTCGCCTTGCTGGGCATGCAGCTCTATGGAGCGATCTGGACGACTGCCCGAGGTTACTACGAGGGCAGCGCCGAAGACTGCGTGCACCACGTCTGCCCCGGCGGGCTGCTCGAGAAGCCGCACTACCACTTCGACCACTGGTACCCTGCGATGATCACCGTCTTCATGGCGCTCACTGGCAAGTGGGTGCATGCCATGGAGCCGATGACGGAGATCGCGGATGTGGGGTTGGGATGCGGACTCTTCTTCGTGGCTGTCATCGTACTTGGAAAGTTTGTGCTCCTCAACTTTTTGATCTCGGTCATCATCACCGAATTCGCCGCGACGATGAGCGAACAGGCCATCGAGAATGCGAAGCTGAAAAAGACACTCGACGTCGCCCAGGGGTTTCAGGCCGCCTTTGCAGAGGACATCGACAGGTCGGACGCGGGGCTGGAGGCGGCGTTTGCCAAGGTGGACACGAACCAGAGCGGCAACATCAACCACGAGGAGATGAAGTCGTACATCCTGAGCGTGTACCCGAAGCTCACCACCAAGAAAATCGCCCAGATGATTGCAGTGACCGACACGAACAAGGACGGTGAGATCGACCTGGATGAGTTCAAAGCCATCATGCGCGCTGGGCCCCGGGTCGGAGCCATCGATCAGGGGCTCACGAATGCAGGCGACAGCGTGCATTCGAGGCAACCAGACCACCCAAACTTGCTGGATAGCTCGATTGAGCGGCTCATCACATCGATGAAAGCGTCGTTGCTGCAGAGAGCTCTAGCCCTACCGGCCTCAGCGCTGCGCAGGATAAAGAGGGCGCCTCCTCGTGAGCTCGTCGGCAACTCGTCTCCTCTCGGCAGCCCAGCGGAGCCGCCGTGCGTGGTCACGGAGAGCCCTACCGAGAGCCCTACCAAGGCCGCGGTCATGTCCCGATCGAGCTCACCTCAAATGCTCACCTTCTCCACGGCGCCGGATCATGCGCTGTTCTGCTTCCCTCCGGAGCACCGGTTTCGTCACTTCTGCCGTTGGCTCATCGCGAAGCCCGCGTTTGATCGTGTCGTGCTCTTGATGATCATGTTCTCGTCCGTCTGCCTCGCGCTGGATTCGCCACGGAACGACCCCAGCTCCACTCTGCATCTGACCCTGCACTCTCTCGACTACGTCTTCGCAGTCTTCTTCTTCTTGGAGATGATGGCAAAGGTTGTCGCCCTTGGGTTCTGCTATGGCGAGGACGCCTACATCAGGTCTCCCTGGAACTGCGTCGACTTCTTCATCGTGGTCATCAGCATCGTGATCCTGATTGCAGATGCCATCGCGGAGCTTCTGCCCCTCCGTGTGTTGCGAATTGCGAGGGTGCTCCGACCCCTCCGGCTGATCTCGAGCAGCGCGGGAATGAGGACGGTGATTGCCTCGCTCTTCAAAGTGATGCCCGCCGTGCTCGAGGTGTTTGGGATCACCCTCGCCATTCAGCTCGTCTTCGCGCTCATCGGGATGGAGATGTTCATGGGCAAGCTCGCGTTCTGCTCCGACCCTCACTACGAGACGAAGGCAGAGTGCCTGAGCGAGGAGGTGGGCGGCTCTCATGGCAGCGTCTCTCATGGCAGCGTCTCTCATGGCAGCGTCTCTCATGGCAGCGGCGGCGGCGACGGCGACCTGGGCTACCATAGCAGCGACCACCGCCGCCTAGGCAGCGGCGGCGGCGGCGGCTACGCATCCCCGCCACCGCCGTCTTCGGGCAACTCATCGATTAATTTGAGCACCTCGGGGGATCATGGCACGCACACCGCTGATGGGTACCGTCATTGGGCCAACGACATGGCCTCATTCAATCATTTCGGCGTGGCGATGCAGCTTCTCTATGTCACGTCCTCGGGCGACCACTGGGACTCGCAGGTGCATGCTGCTGATGGCCGCTGATTGCCACTGGGACTCGCGGGTGCATGCTGCTGATGGCCGCTGATTGCCACTGGGACTCGCAGGTGCATGCTGCTGATGGCCGCTGATTGCCGACGAGTACCACTGAATGCCACTGATTTGAATGGATTGCCACTGATTGCCACTGATTGCCACTGATGACCACTGAGTACCACTGATTGCCACTCACGACCACTGAGTACCACTGTGGATGCGAGCAGATGTTCTGGATGATGGGGGTGATTGGTCATGACATAGCGCCCGGACGTGACGACTTCTCGCCGAATGCGCTCTTCATGATCCTTTGGATCCTAGTCGGCTTCGTCTTCGCGCGGAATATCTTCATCGGTGTGATCGCCGAGAGTTTCAGCCGGCAGCAGAGAGAGGAGAACTGCTCGGCGCTCATGACGCCTGAGCAGCAGCAATGGGCATCGACCGTCCTGGCGATGAAGCGGACGAAGGCGAAGATTGGCGCGCGCATCCCTCGCAACCCCGTGCGGCGGGCAGTGTATGAGCTGGTGGTGTCTCCCGCGTTCGACAACTTCGTCACAATCGTCATCCTCGTCAACGTCTCCTTGATGTCGCTCAATTTCTGGAGCCAGAACCCCGAGGACCTACGGCACTACGAAGACGTGATGGATGCCTTTAGCTACTTCTACTACGCCGAATGCGTGCTCAAGATCTTCGGGCTCGGGATCAAGTTCTACATGATCGACCCGTGGACCCGCTTTGAGTTCTTCATCGTGTGCACCAGCCTGTTGGAGCAGCTGCTGGTGCATCTGGAGCACGAGCACCCCTGATGACCACTGATGGCCACTGATGACCACTGATTGCCTCCCTCATCAGGTGCATCTGGTGCACGAGCACCCGATCCCAGCGGTCTTGCTCCGCCTCGGGCGCCTCCTGCGCATCGTGCGCGTGCTACGCTCCTACAAGCGCATGCGCGACCTCATCCTCACGATCGCGTGGATGCTCCCCTCGATTCTCAACGTCGGCCTACTGCTCTCCATTCTCATGTACGTGTATGCCATTCTCGGTCGGCAGCTCTTCGCTTTCCTCGCGGGGCCCGAGGCGGGCGGGGGCGTGAATGGCGGGATCACCGAGGAGCGCAACTTCCAGACGTTTGGCTCGTCTCTTCTGGTCGTCTTCCAGGTGCTCACGGAGGATGGCTGGTCGAAAATCATGGCCGACGCGATGCTCGTCGAAGAGAACGGTGAGTGCGTTCAGGCGCTGGGCAACTGCGGCACCCTTGCGGCGATACCCTTCTTCATCTCGTTCCATCTGATCGGCTCCTACGTGCTGCTGAACCTCGTCGTCGCCTCGATGCTTGAGGTGTACAGTCGACTTCACCGTGAGAGCCGCAGCCTCTTCTCCGCGCATGACCTCGAACTCTTCAACCGCGCGTGGGCGATCTTGGACCCAGATGCGAGCAACTTTATCTTCGCGACTGAGGTGCCCGAGCTGCTCCGGCTGCTCGGCAACAAAGTGCTCATCGCGATGCCTCTCGTCGCCAATTCCGAGGGCGAGGGTGCGCTGCCCAGCACGGCGCTGCCCCCCGTGCCCTTCCAACTGCTCCAGTACAACGGGATGGTCACATACCAGGATGTCATGGTGGAGCTCGTGGAGCACAACTACTTCAAGGTGAATTCGGAGCTCGTCGACGAGGCGGCCCTGCGAAAAGTGGCCGACTCGGGTTTCCGACGTCCACTCGAACCCGACGAGTTCCCTTCGCCAATGTCGATTGAACGAAGAAAGAGACACAATGAACGACGAAAACGCCGTGCCCCCGAGGCGAAGGCGAGGTTGTCGAGGCTGATAGCCTTGTCCGTCTTCATGCGCGGGCTAAGAGACAGGCGGCTGACAGGGATGCCACGCGGTGCGCCCGACTCGGCGCCCCTCTCGGCACCCGACTCGGCACCAGCGGCCTCTGCAGCGCCGGCAGCTGCTGGCACGCCGCCGTCGGCCAATGCCGTGGTGCCCGCCGCAGCGCCGGTCGCAGCGCCGACGCCGATGCTTGAGGAGTTGTGATCTCCTAAATTTGACATGCTTCCGTGCAGCATGTACCGCTCTAGCGTCTAGCTCTAGGGATCTGTGAAGTGATTTGCCTTCTGGTCGGGGCGGCGAGAAGATAGTCCCGATGCCTGATCGGGCGGGTGGTGGGTCGGTCGCCAACGTTTGAAACGTGGGCCTGGATCGGACAGTAGCAGTACTAGTAGTTTAGGAAAGTGTTGCTTTTAGTGACCGGACCATAGCTATACACGCTACACGGGGTCGCACGCGCAGGGTGCACGGCTACACCCTAGCGGAAGGACGAAAAGGTCAGCGCTGAGAAGGTATGTCGCGCGCCTAGGGTCCGCGAAATACCTGTATGAGTGACTGATCTCGAACAAGGCTCCCCCGAGCGGGACCGCGACGAAACTGATGGACGCCCGTCAGCTCTTTCAAGTTTTGACTTCTAGTTTCTTCCGTTACGCGGCACGCATTTCTCCCGATCGACGCGAAACAAGCATATCCTCCGGAGCGCGCCCCGAGTAGATGCCAGAGGACGAGGCGAATAAGAAGCCAATGAGCCCCGCGCAGAAGCGGGCGATCGCCCGCGCGGAGCGAGAGCACCGCGACACGCAGTGGGGGCGCCTCGATGCTAAGCTTGGCACGTTCAGCTTTGAGGACAACAACAAAAGCGAGTTCATCAGCGCGCGTATCACAGCGCCGCCCGACCGGAACGGCGCGCACAACCAGTACCGCAACGGCGGCTCCACTGACAATGCGACCATGGAATGGAACATGCTCGAGGACAGCCAACGAGTGCGCGTGCCCGGCCGCGTCTCGTCGTCCTTCTGCCGCATCGGCGCGGGCAGCACAGCGCGGCTCGTGCTCTTTGGCGGCCTCGAGGAGAGCGGCGAGCTAGCCTCGAACCAGGTCGAGTGCTTCGATCCGCTCAAGATGCGCTGGTGCACGCCGTCCGAGCGCGGCGCGGTGCGCGGTCGGCCGCCAGCGCCGCGCGCGGGCCACACAGCCACTTCGCTAGGCAGGCATCTTGTCCTTCTATTCGGAGGCCGCACGGAGGAGGGGCTGTCGTCGGAGCTGCACGCGCTGAGCCAGTACAAGTCGAAATCAGAGGCCGACGGCCCCGCCTCGACGCTCTTCTGGACCAAGGAGCGCACGACGGGCACACAGCAGCCATGCGCGCGCGCGCACCATGCGTCGACCTCTCTCGACAGTACGCTCTACATGTTCGGAGGAGAGGTGCTGATGCGCTCCGACGATCGCGACGAGCTGCTCGGCCTGCTCACGATCAAGGCACAGGCGCCGGGCAAGGCCTCCGCGTCGGCGAAGCTCAGCGACCCTCCCTCCGCCACGCTGCCCATGCTCTCTCTCATGGAACGGACTGATGTGCAAGGGGCTCGACCGTTTGATGAAATGGTCGGTTGCCGCGCGCCGTCGCCGGGACGGCGCTCACCTCCCTCGCCCACCCGCGCGCGCGCGCCCTCGAAGGTGGTCTCGCACGCGCTACCAGCGGCGGCGCGCTCGCCACAGCGCCCACAGACGACCCCCGCCAAGCCCCAGCCACATCTGATGCCACCCGGCTCTCCCCGCAGCACCCTCACCCTCACCCCTTCTGGCTCCGCTGGCAAGCTGCTGGGCGCCGTGCTGAGCGCCGGCTCACAGCGTCGGCCGCACTCGCCCGCTGACGCGCTCATGTACCTCGAGCTCGCACGCCTGTCCATGTCCGGCACCGACCCGGGCGCGCGCGCCTACCGCGTGCCCGCCGGTGCGGCTCGCGAGCTCGAGTTGCAGCAGATGGCTGGGATGGGGGAGGACGCCCTCATGCTGCGGCGCACGCCGGCGGCGCGAAGCCGGCCGCGGAACACGCCAGCAAAGTGGGTGCACTTCCCGCTGAATGACCTGTGGAAGCTCTCGATCGGCCCGAAGGGCCTGCTCGAGTGGGCCGAGCTCAGCACGACTGGTTCGGCGCCCTTTCCGCGCTCTCGCCATGTCTTCGAGGCGGTGGGCGCGCGCAAGCTCGCTTTGCTCTTCGGAGGGCGCTCCGTGCATGCATCGGTGGCGCTGGGCGACCTTTACGCACTCGACCTCGTCGAGCTCGTCTGGGCGCGCCTCGAGATGTGCGGCGTCCCCCCTTCGCCGCGCGAGTCTTGCGGCGCAGCAGTCCTCGGCACCTCGTTGATCCTCTTCGGCGGCCGGGGGCGCACGTGCCACCACGACACCGCACTCTTCCACCTGAAGCCGGACACCCGCACGGGCATGCTCACCGCGCCGCACGTGCTCGAGTCGGCGGGCTACTGGCAACACCCGCGGGGCGAGCACCCGAATCGGCGGCAGGAGGCTGCGATGGTGGGTACGGGTACGGCGACGTTGCTCTGCTTCGGAGGGTGTGGCGAGGTCGGCGCCTTTGACACGGCAGGGCCCCTTGCGGGCACCTTCACTGCCGGGGGGTACGGCGTCGGCTACTCGATCGCCTCGCTCTCGGTCAAGCCCGCTGCGGATGTAGAGGGCACGCCCCCCGAGGTCGCCGCCGCCCGCGCCGCCGCGCGTGCGGCGCGCGCGGCGATGTCGGCCCGTCCACGCCCGGAGGCGACTGTGGGCGGCGGAGCGGAGCTGACGCTGCATGGACGTGGGTTCAAGGATGGGTACAAGATCTTCGTGCGCTTCTCGACGCCGCACCTGCCGCCGCCGCCGCCGCCGCCGCCGGCGACGAGCGGCATGCCGCTGCCGCCACCGCCGCTCTGCCTTTCATCGACGGAGTTGTGCAAGGTCGTCCTCGCGACGTATGTGAGCAGCTCGAAGGTCGCCTGCACCGTGCCCGACATGGCCGACTTTCTGTGCGACGGCTCGGTGCTTGTCGAGGCGTATGTGGACGAGGGCCACTCGGAGGAGGCGTGGACGGTAGATGAGACGGAGCTCGTACTCACCTCCGAGGTCGACACGAGCCGACTCCGTCTCAAAGGCCCCACCGCCGGCCTCGTCGGCACCCAGTACACACTCGTCCTCCACACGTTCGACCAGCGTGGCCGGCGGCGCGCCACGGGCGGCGACGCGTTCACGTGCGCGCTCCGCTCGCCAGGCAACCTCGAGGAAGGCGCCGAGCCGAACTTGCTCACGCCCGAGGAGGCCGCGTCTGACCTCGCCAACGGGACGCACGAGCTGCGCTACTACTACGAGCGCGCGGGGAGCTGCCTGTTCATTGTACGCCTCGGGGGCCGAATCGTCAAAGAGGTTGGCGTCACGCTCGAGGCGGGACCGACCGACGCGAAGGCGACTGAGCTCCTAATGGTCCCTCCGCCCAAGGGCAATGATGTGCTCATCAACGCGGGCGGCACGATCTCGTTCAATCTGCAGCCCAAGGACCGATTTGGCAACTCTTCTGAGCTCCGTGAAGACGCCAAGGCGAAGCACTTCACGTGGCGGCTGCAGCGTGTGCAGCTCAAGACCAAGCCACCGGATGATGATGACGACGACTTCCCCCTGTACCCGAAGCCGGTCCCGATCGAGGAGGGCGCAACCCACAGCTTCACGTCCCTGAGCGGTACGAGCGTGGGCGTGACGGTCGCGGGTGACTACGACCTGACGGTGCAGCACGACGGGCTCACCGTCAAGGGCAAGCCCGTGCGCATCAAGGTGGAGCCGGATGCACTCTCGCCTCCGCACATCACCATGCACGGCTCGGGCTTGCACGACGCTTATGTCGACTGGGACAAGCCTGTCGACCGGTTCGTGCTGCTCACCGGCCGCGACGCATATTCCAATTGGATGGGCAAGATGGTGCCCAATTTCCGCGAGTCGATCCACGTGACGCTGCGCAACCAAGACAAGGACGGTACGAACCCGATGGTCGAGCTCAGTGATGTGGGCGAAGGCGTGCTGCGGCTCACCTACGGAGTTCGCATGCACGGCCAGTTCGTTCTCTCGATTGCGTTTGGGTCGACGCTGCTGCTCGCCAAGAAGATCACGATCGGGCGCATCGCCGACCGGCCGGCCGACTGCCCGCCAGACTCGTTCGAGCTCTGGATGACGCAATTCTCGCTCCAGGCCGAGCTTGACCGGTTGGAGGCCGTCGCGCGGGAGGAGGCGCGCCAAAAGGAAGAGGCCCGCCTGGCCGCGGAGAAGGCCGAGGATGAGCGCCTCTTCGCCGAATGGGGCGCCACCGTCACTCCCACGCTCGTCAAGGCCGCCGTGCCCACGGCCGTCATCGCCGCCATCCAAGCGCACCATCGCAAGCTGCGGGACTTGCATGCGAGCTTCAGTGCTCCGACGGAAGGGCCGCCGGCTGCGGGCGCACCGCCGAAACTCAACCGCCGTGCATGGAACTTGCTCACGCGCTTCAGCAAGCTCGTCGAGCGACCCGAGGGCATGGGTCGGCGTACACTCTCGGCCCTGTACGAAGAGCTCACCAGTGGGGTGACCGAGAAGGCGGGCGGTGCCTTCAGCTTGACAGCTCTTCCTCCGAGCGGCGACGGATCGGACAAAGATGGGCTGGGGCTCGCGCGCTTCGGTCTCGCTCTCGCGCGGCTGGCGGCGCCCGTCTACCTTGGCATGGATGGCATCGCGGACGGCACACCCATCGTCCTCTCGGACGATGATGTCGCCAAAGCCAATAGGAAATACAATACCGAGCTTGCAATGGCCGCGATGGCGGCAGCGACGGCGGAACAGGCGGCGGCGCCAGCGGAAGAAGAAGCAGCACCTGCAGACGAGATCCCACCTCCATCCGCGCCAGCAGAGGGCGACGAGAGCGCCGTCTTGGGCGACGAGAGCGCCGTCTTGGGCGACGAGAGCGCACCGGCGCCGGCGCCCGAGACGGCGCCCGAGGCGGCCCCCGCACCGGCCCCCGCACCGGCCCCCGCTGCGTCAGATGACGCCGATCCGTTTGCGGCGTGGTATGCCAACACGCGGTCGGTGCTCACGCGTCTCGTCAACTGCCCTTTGCTCGAGCAGGTGCAAGCGGACGAAGACGAGGACGACGAGGAAGCGCCGCCCACCCTATACGAGCTGCCACCGCCCTGGACGCCAAACGACGGCGCATGGAAGGCGATCTTGACGCACGATAAGGTCCTGCGCGAGCTCTTTGCGAAGGCTTCCGCCCCGACGAGGCCGCCGCCGAGCGCCGAGATGAGCGCGGAGCAGTCCACAGAGGCCGCCGTTCGGATGGGCGTCGCGCGCATCGGCGACGCGGTCACAGAGCTGGGCAAGCTCAAGGGCATGTACTCGGAGCCCCTCTCCAAGGAGATCGCCATCGTTCTCTTCACACGCGCGCAGCCGGACTTTGAACGCGGCCTCACTCATGAGGGCATGAGTGCGCAAGAGCTCGCAGTCCTGCAGGAGCTCGTGGTGGACTATGACGACTTCCTCACCTTCCTGTGGCTGCTCCTAAAAGCCAAATTCGGCCCCAAATCGGGCGAAGGCTTCGGCGCCAAGGTGAAGGAGTACCTTGGGGGGTGCCCCGAGCTCGTGCCGCCCGCGCCCGTGACGGCGCCCGAACCTGTGGTAGAGGAGGCCCCGAAGAAGAAGAAGAAGTGAGAGTACGGTGGATTGCATGTTGCAGCTATGCGATAAAGAGAGAGAGAGGGCGAGAGAGAGGGGGAGTGAGAGGGAGAGAGAGAGAGGGCGAGGCGGTTGCGGTTTGCGCTGCGACCGGACAGCCCCCCGGGCTTCCCTCTTCCGTTCCTGTCCGGCTCGAGCGTCTCTCTCTCTGCGGGCCAGTTTCTGGTCGCTCGTCAGCTGTATGGTCCACAGGACGCGTGAGAGAGGGTTACAGTGTGTGTGCTTTCTGCCCTCAGGGGATGGCCGAAGTCCTAAGCGTGTTTATGCTCAGTTTCCAAAGCAATTCTGACAAAAAACCGAAAATGAAAAACTCCGGCCCGCAACTTTGGTGGCGGCGAAAGTTCCGAAACCGACACGTAGACTTGCACCCGCGGCTCCGTGGTGCACCCCCACAGTGTCGGGCCGCCGAGCACCACTTCCGAATGGGAGATGACGCTCCAGCGACGCCGAAACGGGGCGGGTTGTTCGGAAATTTTGGGGCGATGCTCGAGTCGGGCGGGTTCATGGCTGCGGTCGGCGCTGTGCTTAAAGGACATTCAATGACCGAGGAGCAGGCAGTGCTCTTGGTCCAGTCGCACTGGAGGCGCCACGCAGTTTACGTTGACAACCGCACCCGCCAGCTTGCTGCGAGGCACATCCAGTGCGTGTACATGGAGCGGGAGGAAAGACGCAATAGGGCGAATATGGAGGCCTTGATGAGCAAAGAGCGCGAACGGCAGACGCAAGCGGCAGCGAGGACGCGGGCGGCCACGAAGATCAACATGACTTGGCGCGGCCACCTCGCGAGGAACCGCGCTCGTCAGCTGCGCAGACAAAAGGAGGGCTTCGGCAGCGTCGTGCGCCGATCGCTCTCGTTTGGCAAGAAGAAAGGCTCTGCACGAGCTGTTGGAGGTACTCTCCCGGCGATGCCGGAGGCTCCACCGCCTTCCCCGGGAGGCGGCGGCGGGACCGCAAAACGAGTGATGCGCTCGCTCTCGTTCGGCAAGAAGAGCAGCAGCAGCAGCAGCAGCAGCAGCAAGGATGGCAAGCCAGCGATGGTTGCGGTCTCAGCGACACGGCGCACCTTTGTGCTCGAGCGCGGGCCGCAAGGCCTCGGACTCGAGCTCGACTCTACCAATACGATCATCACCGTCAAGCCGGGGGGGCGGGCCGAGCAGCAGGGCCTCGTGCAGCTCGATGATGTCATCCTGACCGTGGACGGCAAGTCGTGCACAGGCAAGCTGATGCAGGACGTCATGGTACCCGGGCGCCCCGTCTACGTGGTCGAGATCCTGCGCCAGGAGAAGAAGGAGGCACCTGTAGCGACACCGATGAAGGCGATGAATGCGATCCGCCGATCGATGTCATTCGACAAGAAGCCCTCGGGGGGGTCCGTCAAGCGCACCATGTCATGGACGACGAAGAAGTTTGGCTGACGGTGTAGTAACGAGCCGTTCAAGAGGCAAGACGCCGGACGTTAGGTCATAGGTGCTCCGAGGTGCAGCCGCAGTGTCGTCTGTCAACCGGAGATTGTCCGTGCTGTGTGCTGGGGACGAGGGGGTGCTGGGTGTCGGCCGGGAGGTGTGCCATGGCGTGCATGTGGCTTGTGGGGAAGCTGGGGACCATTGCTGGGGACAATTCGAAACCGTCGAATCGTTGACTGAACACGGCCGTTATTACGTAAGACTGACGCGACTAACTACACAGGGAGATCGAGGACAATCCTCAATCGAGCTTGACAGCCAGTACTGCCACAGCCACGAGCCAACGTTGTCCATATCGACGCCAGAAACGTCTTCCGTACGCTCGCACAAAACAGACGACATGCACACACCATTTCACCACGGAGCATGGTTGTGCTCACCTTCGGGGCTCCCGCCAGCGCGCTATCCGCTCGGCCGTGCTCATCTCCCCCTCGAGGCTCAAGTGAGATTGCAGATTGAGCGAGCTGAGTGTCGGCAGGCTCGCTCTCGAGCCACCGAGCGCTGTGGCGGGCGCTTCACACTCGCCGTGCGCACGCTGCGACCCTCTCGACGCCTCCCCTCTGGAGCGCCGGAAGGGTTCGTCACGACGGTGGTCCTCATCATGCTCCTCGGCGACCGCCTGCAGAAATCCTTGGAGAAGGGGGCCCTCGCAAGCGGGGCGAAGGAGTGAAGGGGTGGGACGAAGGGGCGAAGGGGGTGCTTGCTCCCTGCCACAGTGTACCGGTAGGTCGAAGGCTGGCGTTCGCAGCGACTCGGCGCACGCCACCGCCTCCTCTTCACTCATTGCCTCGGATGCCACCGCGAGGCGAAGCAGCTCCTCGCATGCAGCAGCCTCCTCTTCAGTCATCGCCTCACTCATCGTACCTTCATCAGCGCCGAGTTGGGCGCCGAGTTGGGTATGGATTTGGTGGGGGCTGAGTGAATCTCCCTCGACCTCGGCGTTGGCCTCCCCCGGCCAGCCATCGCCATTGGCGGGCGAGGGCAGCGGCGGCAGCAGGGGCGCTTGTCGGGCCGCTGCTGCTTGCCTGTTGGCGTTCTCCGCGGCTGCTGCTTCTGCTGCTGCTGCGAGTTCGACCTCCACCCTGCGCACTTCCGCTTTGGCCGCCGCCCTCGCCGAATCCGCCTGCGCGAGCCGCGCCTGCGCTGCTTGCTTGGGGTTCGGCCGTGGAGTCGGCTGTGAAGCGGGCTGTGAAGCGGGCTTGCGCACGCTCCGCAGCAGCAGGCAACGGCGGCAGTAGCACAGCTGACCATCCGTGCGTACATGAGGTGCTATCGCCGCCGCTTGCAGCGCGTCGCCCTCGCCCTCGCTATACTCGTTGGCGTTGCCGTTGTCGTCATCTGCATCACTGTGAAGAGGCGCATCGACCCCGAGTTCGTAGATGGCGAGCTCATCTTGAAGGTGCTGCTTGAAGGCATCATTCCAAAACTTACGCGCATCGGCCTCGGCGGTCATCGTGACAGGCGGTCGCGTGGCCACGGGCGTTTGCACGAGGGTCGCCGTCGGCACGGCGTTCCAAAAGTCGGCGTCGAAGACCGAGCCGCGTGTGACTGAACGTGAAGGGACTGGTGATGGAGCAGACGTTATTGCGGTCTCTTCTGATGCAGAACTAATCGGCTCAGCCCAACTCACAGGCGTGTGCGAGTTTCGTGAGCCGGGGCGGGAGCGCGTGCGTGGAAAGTCGTCCGCACACGTCCCTGGCTTCACTGAGGGAGGATCGCTCGCGGGTGTGGTGTCTGCCGTGCGCTCACCCAATTTGGTTGTGCTTGTTGTCGCCCGCACGTCCTCTGGCGGCTCTCTCACGACCTGCTGCACACCATGCGTGCGGAGTTGGGAAGTGCGCCAAACGATCAGCAGCACGAGCGCCGCACCAATCGTGCCGAGGATGTGTTTGGCGACCTCGTCGCCGCTGGCGAGCGGCCACTCGCTCATAGTTCCATCAATCTTTCCTTCTGCGTTCTTCTGATATACCTCAAACGCATGCAGACACGAGCGCCACGGCAGATTCGTCACCCACTCAAGACCATCTTCCTCATACATATCCAACGAAGAACTGTCGCCGCGGGGCGACGGGAGCCTTACCAAAATCAAAAAGCGAGCTGGGCTCACAGAGTTCGGTCTAGAACTGGACCTACTAAAAAAGGCGCGACGAAAGACCCGCGACGAGATTTCGGACGCTAGAGCGTGTGATGATGCTCGCCAGCGGCGACGAGGTCGCCAAACACATACTCGGCACGATTGGTGCGGCGCTCGTGCTGCTGATCGTTTGGCGCAGCTCCCAACTCCGCACGCCCGGTGTACAGCAGGTCGTGAGATGTGAGCACGCAACAAGCACAACAATCAGTCACCACACCGTTGAGCCTGGCGCTGATCGCACGAGCACACCCGCGGGCGATCCTCCCTCAATGGTGCCAGGGGCGTGTGCGGAAAACGTTCCAATCACGCGCTCCCGCCCCGGCTCCTGCACACGCAACTCTCCGGACGCAATACTCCGTAGTGTGAGTTGGGCTGAGCCGATTGTCTCTGCACCAGAAGAGACCGCAATCACGTCTGCTCCATCACCAATCCCTTCACGTCCAGTCACACCCGGCTCGGTCTTCGACACAAACTTTTGGAACGCCGTGCCGACGGCGACCCTCGATCCATCTACGGAGGCGATGAGTGCGGAGGAGGCTGCGGCATGCGACGAGCTGCTTCGCCTCGCGGTGGCATCCGAGGCAATGAGTGAAGAGGAGGCGGAGGCGTGCGCCGAGTCGCTGCGAACGCCAGCCTTCTACCTACACTGTGGCAGGGAGCAAGCACCCCCTTCGCTCCGCAGCCGGTCCATTCGGTCGGCGTCTGTGCGTGGGTGTGCGTGCGCAGAATGACAGAGGATACAGAGTAAGTAAGTAGTCTAAATATAAGTAAGTAAGCTAGCCGCAGGGCCTAGGCGTCCGTGGTGTGACCTATCTAAGCTCGATTTTTAGTAAAAATCATGTGACGCTTCACAAAAGTATGAGTCATAACAATGATTGTTATGGCAACCCTTCACCGCGGCGTGTACACCTCAGTCAAGTCGAGTCCTCACTCCTCAGTCGACGGTCGGGGCTTGAGCCGGGGCGTCGCAGCGGTTGGACGAGACGGGACAGATCTCAGGACCACGTCGTCTGGCAGAGCGGGCACGTGGACTTTTGCGAGCCGGTGAACCACTTGTACAGGCAGGCCGAGTGGAACTTGTTGTGGCACGTCTTGCACTCGAGGCGCGGCAGGTGGCCCGTCGAGGCATGGATGATCATGTAACAAATCGGGCACTCCTCGACCCCTTCGAAGACCTTGTCGACGTTCTGTTTCCACAGCACGAGCGCGTCCGAGATTTGTCCGTTTTGCGAGAGGAGCATCGTCGAGATCTGGCGCTGCCACTTGCGCCAGCGCGCGTCCGAGATGCCCACCCGCTGCAGGCACTGGACCTCGACCGCGCGCAGCGGGTGGCATGAGGGCAGCACGAGCGCCATCTGCAGAGCGGACGACTCACAAGTGTACGTGGCGACCACTTGGCGGGTCGCCGCCGAGCCGCGCACCTTGAAGCTCATACGAGGACACGCATCAGACACAATCAGACGCAATCAGACGCAATCAGACGTAATCCGATGCAATCAGACGCAATCAGACGCAATCAGACACAATCAGACGCAATCAGACGTATTCAGACGCAATTCGATGCAATCAGACGCAATCAGACGCAATCAGACGCAATCAGCGCTCGTGGCCGCGCACCTTGAAGCTCTCGTCAGTCGCGCCGATGGCGCTCACAATTCCGTCAATCTCGTCACGGAGCAATTTGGGTGAGCAGTAGGCCTCCGTGAACTTGGCCAACGACGCCCCCACACCGCGCGAGGGGAGCTTATGGGACCACCAATCGCGCACCTGTGGGGAGGCCAGGGCGCCGTGATGAGCGTGTGCATGCAAGGCAGGGGCGCTTCTGGGACCACCAATCGCGCACCAGGGCGGGTAGCTCGCGCAGCAGCTGCAGGTAGAGCGAGGCCGCGAGCTCCATCAAGCTCGGGCTGGCGAGCGCGCCGTGTTGGGCGAGCACGTCTTCGCACACGGCCGCGACGCGCCCGAGGCTTAGGGCGCCGCTCACGAGATCCGTGACACGCCGGCTGCTGCTGCCGCCCGGCACGGCGCCCGACTCGAGCGCGCCCATCTGCTCGGCGGAGAGCGGGAGGAACTTCTCAGACGCAATCAGGCACAATCAAAGGCCATCAGAGGCCATCAGAGGCCATCAGAGGCACTCAGCTGCTCCTCGAGCAATCAGAGTGTCGTCTCGTCATCAGAGGCTATCAGAGGCCAGCAGAGGCCATCACCTGCTCGGCGGAGAGCGGGAGTGCCTCGAGAAGGGAGTCAAGCATCAGGTCGAGCTGCCCTTGCAGCCACACGTGCTTCCAATGGGCGGCGAGCTTGGCGCGTGCGGCGGGCTCGTACTTGGTGCGCAGCTCGAGCGCGATGGCCCACGCAATCAGTAGTGAAGAACCGTCGGGGAGAGTGGGCGCCGTCGTGGGCGCCGTCGTGGGCGCCGTCGTGGGCACCGCCGGCGCGCCGCCGCCCGATTCGCTGGGCGCCGTCCTGGGCGCGGGCGAGGGATGCATCAACCGTAGCAGCGGGGCCGAGAAGACGGCACGCAGCTCCGCCTCGCTCATCGTCTCGTCGTCGGCCTCTGTGCACACGTGCTCAAGAGGAGCTGCGCCCTTGGAGCGAGCTGGGGTGGCTGAGATCGTAACGGTCGGAAGCGAGTCGTTGCTACTGGGGAGCCGCCCGATGAGGGCCGCCACGTGTGCGCGTACGGCGGGGTGCGGCGCGCCGGCGAGGGCGCCGAGCGGGGCAAGGACCGCCGCGGTGGGCAGCAAGCGAGCGGGAAGGGCGCGGATTGCATGCAAGACGACGAGCAACGGCCGTTGCATGCCGTACCGGCCGACGCCGCGCACCCCATCGGCGAGGAGCCAGGCGAGGAGCAGCTGCAGCAATCGCTCAGTCCGTGCCGACTCGTTCTCGGGCGCGAGGACGACGCCGAGCGAGTGGAGGCAGCCGACACAGCCGCACGCCAGGGCTGCGCGATCGAGGAGTCCGTCGAGCGCCGTCTCGGTGTCGAGGGCTGCAGCCTTGCTGGAGGCCGCGACGGCGGCCTTCATCGCCTCCTCGAGCAACGGCAGCACCCAAACCGCGTGGCCTCGCATCGCCACCGGCGACACCTGGCGTGAACGGTCCGCGAGCAATGCACCCAAGCAGCGCACGAGGGCATCACGCAACTGGATCGCCGCCGACGCGTCCTCGTGAGCATCCTCGGCAGCGGGGGCGCTCTTGAGCGTCGTCGCGAGCGCCGAACGACGCGCGTCATCCAGCTTCATCAACTGCTCGAGCAGAGCGGTGGCGTCGGCCGGGCTTGGCTCGGGAGAGCCGTCGAGTGACACGAGCGTCGGAGCCACCGCTAAGCAGCTCGCGAGCGCTCGCAACGACGCGGCGGCCGCGAAGAGCTCTGCCGCTGCACTCTCGGCCGCCTGGCCGAAGCGCGCGAGCGCCGCGCGAGAGGCAGCGGAGGCAGCCGGGCGCAGCGCGAGCACAGCGCGCTCCATGTGCAAGGAGACTCGACACAGAGTCGCCACCGTGCTCGACTGCTCAGCCCCGTGTGCATTCACAGCCCCGGGTGCATTCACAGCTCCGGGTGCATTCACAGCGCCGGGGGACGTCATCGTGGCAGCGGTGGCGGCGGCGGCGCCCGGGTCTTTGAGCAGGATGCCCTCCGTCAGAGGGCGCTCCGGCTCGCCATCCGCCCCGACGACGCTCAACACGGCGCTCAGCACAGCCATACGCGCGCGCGTGGTGTCCGTCGAGGGCCCGCCCACGGCAGCGCGGGGTAGGTCGCCGCCGAGGGCTGTCTCGAGGCCGCAACGGCCGAGGAGCGAAGACGCGACGCGACGCCGCCGGTACGGCTCGGTGAGGCGATGCAGCGCGCACCTGTGGGGAAGGAAGGATGGGGGCGTCGTGGTGAGCACTTGCATGCAGCGCCGGTAAGGCTCGCTGAGGCGATGCAGCGCCCACGGCAGCGCGCACCGGAGAAGCGTGGTGCAAGCGCCGAGCGAGGCGCTGCCGTGGGCGCCGGTGGAGCAAGCGCCGAGCTGGGCGCTCGTTGCTGCGGGCGTTGGCGCGCCCGCGCTGCCGTGGGCGCCCGCGCTGCCGTGGGCGCCCGCCTCGGTGAACGCGCGTCGGAGCGCAGCGCTCAGCAGCCGTTCGAGGAGTCCACCATCCTCCCACGCCTCGCTGGCCGCGCTGATGGATGCCAAATAAGGCAGCAGCTGCGCGCTTACGAACGCATGCAGGTCGGCTTGCAGGGTACCGCTCACCACGGCGCTCGGCCGCCCGCTGTGGAATTGCACCAGGAGCTGCAACAGGACTGTCTCGGGAGGTCCGAGGCGGCGGCGGCGGCCAAGGGTGGCAGCATCGAGGGCAGACGGTGGGAAGGCCACACGAAGCTCTGTCGTCCGGAGCCAGCTGAGGGTGAGGGCGGCCGCTGGCCACATCGTGCCCTCATCCATCCACGCGCCGTCGCTCAGAGCCGTTAGCAATTCGTCAATTGGATCCTCCCTCTCCTCCGTTTCGTCAATTGGATCCTCCCTCTCCTCCGTCTCCTCCTCTGCCTCCTTCGCCGCGCCCACTCCGCCGCCGCCTGCGCCGCCGCCTCCGAGCGCCGTTGCGGGCATGGCCTCAAGAAGACTGCGCACTCCCCACACCCACTGGCGGCACGCCGCCCGCCAGCCGCTCGCGTGCACGCACGAGCGCGGAGCAGCGCTGCTGACGATGCGGCAGAGGCTTCGGCAGAGCTCGTCGCGGGCGGTAGGGGACATGGAGCCCAGGACGGTCGGGGCAAGGAGGCCCCATAACCGAGCACTCTCCGCACACGTGGCACGCGCGCTCTCCGAATGAAGATCGATCGAGGCCACCGTACCGGTACCGCCCTCCACCGTACCGGTGACGCCCTCCGCTGCGACTTCCGCCTCCGCCTCGGCCACCGCCTCCGCCTCCTCCTCCGCCTCGGCCGCCGCCTCCGCCTCGGCCGCCGCCGTCGACGGATCTCGCGCTTCAGATGCAAGCGCAACGTCCGCCGCAGCATCGACGGCCATCTGCAGCGCTGGCCATGGCGCCTGCCTGTGCGGCTCGCGCCCGTCACGGCGCCCAAAGAATCGATAGCCACCACCGCCGCCGCCGCCGCCATCGCTCGCGGCGCCGCTGCTGCCGCCGGCCGCGTCCTCGTCATCGTCCGGAGCGCCGCCGCCCTCGGCACCGCCGCCGCCCTCGGCGCCGCCAACCTGGGCCTGCGCGAGCGCCTCCCACTGGCGCAACCACACGGCCGCGGGCGGCCAGCAGGCGATAGACGCGAGCAGCGAAGACAAGAGCGCGCCCAGCGCCTGTGTACCTGTGGGGAAGGGAGGAACGCCGCGCCGTGGTGAGCACTTGCATGCGAGGCGAAGACGAGAGCGCGCCCAGCGCCTGCGTACCCCTCGATTCCATCAGCCGATCGGTGCGTTCGGCATGGCGCTCGATGAGAGCGGCCGCGATCGCGTGCGCGGTGCTCAGGCTGGCCAAGCGAGCCACATTGAGCTGCGGCCGGCCGACTGCCCGCCCGATCGTGCTCGCAACGCTGTCGAGGAGCTTGGCGCGGCAGCCATCGGTGAGCCAGTCGACAGGGCGCACGAGGTACGTCACCACCTCCGCGGCCACAGCCGCGCTTGGCGCCGCCTCATCCATTGCGTCGCCGCCACTCGATGCGGCGTCGCGGTGCGACTCGCATAAGGTGAAGGCGAGGCGGAGGGTGGAGAGCGCGAGGGCGTCGAGTTCCCCACACGCCCACACAGAGACATGCGGCGTGTGCATGCAAGCGCTCGCCACAGCGCCCTGACCCTCAGGGGGGACTTGAGGCGTGAGCGGCGGCGATGCATCCGTTGCATTCGAGCGCGTGGGCATGCGTGCGCGTGCGGCAGCCGCCTCAGCGACGGCACGGACCATCGCGAGGACATGAGGCAGCCGAGCGGGCGGCGCCGTGGCGGCACACACGAGCAGCTCGCGCCATTGCCAGCTAAGGAGCTCGCTCGCCGAGCTCATGCCAGATGCGAGCTCCTCGTGGATGAGCAACGTCATCAGCTTCCACACGAGCGCACCCAGCGCCGTCGAGGGAGCGGCGGCGGCGGCGGCCGAGGCGGCGGCGGCCGTGGCGGCGGCGGCGGATGCGGCGCCAGCGCCAGCGCCGGCGCCGTCGCCGTCGCGGCGGCTGCCAAGGCATTGGGCAGCCCAAGGCAGCAGAAGGCGGTCAAAGATCAACGGAGCGGCGTGAATGGAGGCGCAGCCCCTCGGCACAAAGCTGAGGGAGACCGAGGCGCGCTTGCCGTCGGACGCCGCGCGCACCCACACCACCGGCGTCGTGCCGGGCGCTTCGAATGCTCGGGTATCCATATTCGGCGACGGGGAGGGTTGACAGAGGGCACAGAGGCCGAACGCCTGAGCAAGCCTGAGGAGAGCGTCGCAGGCGGGCTGTTAGGGATCATCAGTGGTAATCAGTGGTAATCAGTGGTAATCAGTAGTAATCAGTGGTAATCAGTGGTAATCAGTGGTAATCAGTGGTAATCAGTGGTAATCAGTGGTAATCAGTGGCGCTCGCCTGTGGAGAGCGTCGCAGGCGGGCTGCACCGAGGCCGCCGCCGCTGCCGCGCCAGCGCCGGCCGCGGCTTTGGCCTCACTCGTGGCGCAGACGCGCGCCAGCAGACGTGTCCATACGAGCCCGACCTTGGCGGTGAGCGAGCGGGCGCAGGCGTGCGCATGGGCGCTGGTCGCCTTGCGAAGCGCTGCGATGAGCGCGAGCAGCACGCTCACGGCCCGCGCGCACGCCGCACCGGCGGCCGCGGCGTTCTCGCCGCCCACGCCGACGGCGGCGACGCACTCGGCCTCACACCGGGGGATCAGGATGGGCCAGAGGCACTCCGCGTAGTGGCAAGTCCTCGAGGAGCTCGAGACGGCGCTAATGGCCGCTCCGAGGGCTTCGAGCGCCGTCGCCTCGCGCAGGCGCGGCGGCAGCTTGTTCGCGAGCAGCGCGATGACCGGCGTCATCACCGACGCCTCGAGCAGCGCACGCGCCGAGATGAGCGCATGGGCGTCGCGCGCCGTCGCGGGCGAGGCCGACGAGCAGCAGCTGCGTCAGCTCGGTGCGCGCGCTCAGCAACGGTCCAAAGTGATGCACGGGCAGCGCCTCGGCTCGCAAGCCCTCCCACGCGGCGTCGAGAAGCGCCGCCGCGGGCGCCAGCTCGCCCGGCCTTGCGGGGACCGTGAGCGCAGGCGGGAGTACAGAGGCTAGCGGCAGCAGCGCACGCGCCACGGTGGGCGCCGCACCATAGCACCCTTGACGAAGCAGCGAGAGGAGCCGCGGCAGCAGATGGCGACCCTGCGTGCACGCCTGCAGAGCGTCCGGGTGGCGCTGCAGCAGGAGCAGCAGCGTATCCCACAAGGCGGCATGCGAGCCTGGGTCGGTCTCAGACACGCCGTCGAGGAGCACCGTCGCCAAGCTTCCCACGTGCACGGCCGCGAGCGCGCGCGCGTGCAGCAGAAGGGCATGCGCCAGCCCAAAGAGGGCGGTGCGCAGCGCCGGCAGCTTGGCGCCGCCGCCGCCGCCGCCGCCGCCGCCGCC
>JWZX01002251.1:0-27190 GCA_001275005.1 Chrysochromulina tobinii | reverse complement strand
GGAGGAGGAGGAGGAGGAGGAGGAGGAGGAGGAGGCGGAGGCGGAGGCGGAGGAGGCGGAGGCGGAGGGGAAGGCGAAGGCGGAGGCGGAGAGACCCTCACGGTCCTCGTCGCTAGCAGCGCTGGAGGCGGAGGAGATGAGGATGGCGGCAGTGGAATCGCAGACGCAGGCGGCCTTGGCGGTCGCGGAGGCGGAGGCGAAGGCAGAGGCGGCAAAGGTGGCGAGGGCGGCGGCGGCTGAGGCGCAGGCGCGAGCTCTGCAGGCCAAGGCTGAGGCCGAGGCTAAGGTGGCCAAGGCGCGCGGCAAGCTGACAGGTGACTTCAGAGCTTCCATCCTGAGCCAGGTGTTTAGCGAGGCAGAGATTGCTCGGGAAGAAGAGGCCGCTAGCGTGGCAGAGGTTGCTCGGAGAGATGAGGCCGCGCTTCGCGAGCTGATCAACGCCACTGTCTCGTCGGCCTTGAGCCAGGCGCTCAGCCTCGACGCAGCCGCAAAGGAGGCTGTGGGTCTCGATGCAAAGGCATCTGTGGGTCTCGATGCAATGGAGCGTCCAGCCCCCGATTGCGAGGAGGAGACGGTCCTTCGTAATGCCACAACGCCACGGTCATTAGCACATCCGCCTGCAGCGCTAGCACATCCGCCTGCAGCGCTGCTCGAGTACGAGGTCGAGAAGGAGGACCCGGTGCTGCTGCAGCTGCCGGCTGCGGATTCGCCGGCTGCCGATTGCTGCACCCTTGCCGAGTGCAACACCGTACGCACGGTCGATGAGCACGTGCGAAGGGCTCGGTGGGAAGGTGCCCGGGATGGCGCCTTGAAAGTGGAAGGCGTCCCGGATGGCGCTCTGGAAGTGGATGATGCAGTAGAGCCGCGCCGCCGATTAGAGGATTCATTAGAGGATGGTCTTGTGGGAGCCAGCGTGGCGACGGCTCGGATTGTGACCGACGCCAAGCCCGTGCCAGAGGCCAAGGACACGGCTGAGGATGGCCCTGAGGCGGCCGAGCCTGAGGCGGCCGAGGTGACCGAGGGCGCCGAGCGCGAGGCCGAGGTGATCGAGGGCGCCGAGCGCGAGGCCGAGGTGGCCGAGGGCGCCGAGGACGAGGAACAAGATCCGCAGCTCTGGGCGCGCGTCCAAGACCTGCCCGATGCCGCGCACGGCACAACAAAGAATCATCAGGCTCTCTTGAGGGCGAGGCAGCACTATCTGAGCTCACATCCGCAGGCCTCCTCCGTAGCAAGCTGCCTCGCCTCGGCGACTGCTGTCGAGGCGTCCGCTCCGGCGCCCGCGGCTGTGGTCACTGCCCACTGCAGTGAGCCTGTCGAGCGCGGAGATCTCGGTGAGATCTACTCCGCGGAGATCGACTGCAGTGAGCCTGTCGAGCTTGATCTCCGCGGCGCCCGAAAGCGCATCGCCAAGTGCGAGGAGCTGATCGCCCGCATCAAAGCTTCGGATCTACCGGCCCTCGTGTTGGAGGAGCTCAATCATCTCGAGATGGTCCTCCGTGAGGCCGCGCCCACCACGGCGCCTACCCATTCGCTGCTCGTGCCCGGAGTCCCGTTATGAGACCATGCCGACCTGCTGGCTGCTGAGCAGATCTGGCCCCATAGAGTATGATTTTGAGTATCGCCGATACCGGCATACCGCGTGCGTACTTCTACTACTTCTTCACTTTGAGGTTGAGATACTGAGACGTGTGAGAAACGATCTGGGGACTCGACTTGTTCACTTGTATGACCTGTGAGTCCTTCGCTTTTGCGGGTTTTCGATTACTGAGGAAGGGGGTTTGAATTAACGGTTTGAAAACGTCGCAACTCGAGTTCGACTCTCAAAACCCTCCAGCTTAACTCAGTTATGTGTTAAAGCGAAGCCGAAGGAACCGCGGGGCAAAACGAGCCCTCGCAAAACGAATATATAATTCGTAATTGTCTCGTAGGCCCGGTACGCGAATTATCCGTAAGTACTATCTTGATATAGGTTATAGCGCGTAGGAATTCCTACGTCAAATTTCACGTCAAATCCGCAGCGACCTTGCTTCCTGCACCCTGGGACAGAGTGCAGTCAGCACACACCGGTCACGGCACCAACGCACCCGACCATCCGATCCTGAAGTGTCTGAGGTGTGAGGACTCGACTGAACTGTCGCGCTCTCACGTCATCGTCAACTCTGAGGTCTGCGCGCACCGCACACGCCGGCTTGCGCAACGTCCAACAGGAACAAGCACTCGCGCATACACGACACACGCACGCGCTAAAGCCGTCGGTACTCGTACTGTACGGCTTTAGCAATGGCAACTTGTTCGTTACCCTTCGCGACGTCACGTGGAGAATGTCTTCGACGGGGCGCGGCGCTGCGCGCGCACGCGGGAGGGTACAGCCGCCCACTCTGAAAGTCTGAATGGGCGTAGGCCGTAGCAATCTAATGATGTTTCTTGTCTTCCTTGGCGTGATTGCGCATGTGCCGCCGCCATATGAGAGATAGAAAGTGAGCATTCATCGCAATATAAGCGACGGTGGTTGGCAGGTTGAATACGCCACAGTGATCGCTGCTGGTTAGGTAAGCGCGGGCTTGCACGAAGAGTGACAGCATCGGTGCCACGAGCCGTAGGAAAGGCCAAACCACAATCATTGCCCCACTTACAGCGTAAGGCGCCTCTCGCAACTGTGAAAAGCGGTAGAAGTTGGACAAGTAGAGGAGCGGTGTAGAGAACTCAGCGACAGTGACAAGCTTCCAAGCGAGAAGGCAAGTGTCAGTGCGCGGTGTGTAATACATGGCAGCAACACCCAAGACATGATGCACCATGATCACTAGGTCCAGGTGACGCCGCCCCGACCTAAAAAATAGGTCGAAAACCAGGTCGCAGATGGTGTCGAACACGAAGTACGCAGCGAACGTCTTGGCGAGAACTTTGGGATCGTCCATCACGAAAACAGACCACGCAGCGAGCGCCGCGGTCATTGCTGCCGCCGCAGCACATCTGATCGCGTAGCAAAACCGGTACATTGGCGAGCTATCGTTCGGCGCCATGCTTTGTCTCCGCCAAACCCATGTTTTGTGGGGTTCGCAACCGACTGTCGCAACGCGACGCTACGCCCACAGATATTGTACCGGTAAAAGACACCGGGGGGAGCTGGTACGAAACGAGATGAAAGTGTACCTGAACTGCACTTTACCGTGTGTGTGTACGAAATGAACAAATGATCAACAGTTCAACCAAAAACACCAGACCCTAAACCGAAAAGATCAACACCTAAACCCCGGGCGCGCTCGCAACCTACCTACGGTATGTACCGGTAGGGCCGGCGAGAATGTTATGAAAGTGTCAAACTTCTCCCTTTTAATTGTGATTGTGCAATGTATTTACCGGTACAGTACCGGGTACCCGGTTCGCGTCTCGGTTGGAGGTCTCACAACCCCGAAGCTGGTCGTGCTCGTCGCCTTTCGCTGGTTTTGGTGCGAGCTCCAAACAGGCGAGCCGCTACTCGTGTGGAAATGAGCCAAATCCTCCGCCGAAAATCAACTGCAACTCCCGTGGCACCCACGTCGCTCGCTCCTGCAACCGAGCCTTTTCCTGCCGACAAGAAGTCGGATCGACCTCTGGATAGTGGACAGAAAGTGGATTCGAATAGTAGATCGCCCCCTGGAAAGTGGCCCAGCAAGGCCTTTGTACTTTTTCGTCTTCTTCTGGCCCTGCCCGGGCCCATGTTCTTACTGTTCACCGGCACTCAATACTCACGACGTGATCGATTTTCAGGTTGGACCGGGTCCTTCACGGAGCTCGGCGCAGGGTATACCCTTGGAGTCCAAGTCCTCCTCGCTTCTGTTCCTCCTTTCACGTTATCGCTCCTCCTCGCCCAGATCGATTATTCTGGCGAAGCCCTTACCAAGGACGTCTGGACATGGCCCACGGCGTTGGAGGTTGCGTTGTTTCTCGTCTCCATCTCTGCCTACCTCGCGCTTTACTACATCGAGCGGTTGAGTTTGTTCGCGTTCGGCTTGTTCCTTGCCTTTGTTGCGTTTGGTGCTTTCCTCTATTTTGCTACATTTGTCTTGCGTGACGTCAAGGAATACCACCTGCGTGACGTCAAGGAACACCACCACAAACTCGAAAAGTACAAGTCATTCGTCCGCTCGCAAGCAGCGCGGGCCGGCATCATCACCATGATAATGGCGTGCGTGACCACCTTTGCTCTGTCGGCGATGCTGCGGGTGCCAATTAAAGCGACTCTGCTGAATGTATTCGTTGAGTTGTCACTCAACGGCATCGCCTGTGCGGACCAGGATGCGTTTGCATCGGCGTTCGAGGCATCTCCCGCCAATGCTAGCTGCCATGCCCTGCCCAATTGCGGCTACGCGACCTACGAGGACCTGTGCCAGGCCGTACAGTACGCTCCGATGGTGCGAGCACTGACTGACGACACTTTTGACGTGAACCTCTTCATTTTAGCATCCTGGCTTATCATCTCAATTCTCATTCTCGGCACTGGCCGTGCACGCGCAGACGACGGCTTTTCGCACTTGCTCTCTCCACACATGCTCGTTGCCATGGTGCTGGGCCTCGTGTCACTGATAATGACACTCTTCTCATTCATGCGCCTCCTCCTCATTGTGCTACGACTTTCTGTACCGCGCCCAGCCCCTTACTTTGACCGAACGGGCCTGATGAAAAAGTATGAGCTGCCTTTGACCTGCTATGGTGACTGTATTTCTATCTGGTTTTACGGCAAAATTGCTCTGTACTTACTTATCCTCTTCGTACTCAACTTCGACTTCATCCTTAAAACGGTTTTGCTCAAACTGCGTGACCCCAACGAAGTACAAAAGGAGCAGCTGGAAGAGGCCATCAAAGAGCTCCGACGCCAAGGGTGGGACGACGACGCACCCTCCTTCTACTTCATCCCCGCCGATTGGGTGCGCGCGTGCGGCACCAAGTCGCTGCCTCGCATGCAGACGCTGCGCGAGGACGGCCACCTAACGAAGATAAAAATACCCCTCGCATCCGCGTTCCACGAACCCGCGTTTTGTGGTGGTGGCATCATGGCGAACATCCTCTTCGTGAGCCATCGGTGGGAAGTGCCTGCCGAGCCTGATGTCGACGGTGAGCAACTCAAGGCCATCAAGGCGTTTCTGGAAGCGCACCCAGATATCAAGTGGGTCTGGTTTGATTACTCGTCGATGCCCCAGAAAGTGGATGGCGTTGACACTCGGACTCCCGAGGATAAGGCCGAGTTCCAGCTGATGCTTGCCGCCATCGCCGACCTTTACCTTACCGCGCGCGTCCTCATTCTCCTCGACGGGTCGTACGCGTCCAGGTTCTGGACGCTGACGGAGGCATGGTGCTCGATGCAGACGGTTACGTCCGATGGGCTCCGCCCCGCAACGGAGGCTGAGCGTCGCCATACGATTGAATGTATCCACAACGCTGACGACGAGCATGATGCCAAGGGCCTCGTCGACAAGGTGTCCACGAAGACGCCCGACAAAATGTATGGTATCCTCAAGAAGCCGGACGTGAACGTCACCAATGCAAAGGACAAGGAAACCATGTTGCCCAAGATCCTGGAGATCGATAGGCACGTCGTTGACACGTTTAAAAAGCTAGGGATGTTGCCGGAACCCAAACCCGCGGTCGCAACGGCGGCCCCCAACCCCGTGCCCGCCCTTGAGAAGCGCTACGCCATCGGCAGCCGCGTGTTCCTGAAGCGCAGCAACGGAGAGGAGACTCTCACCTATGTGAACGCATACGATGAAGAGGAGGCGCTCTACACCGTGGAGATCGAAACGCTTGGCTCGGGGCAGACAGAGAAGTGCCACGACAAAGATCTGCGAGCGGCCGGCGTGCTCGAGGGGTTGATCAGCTCTGCGCGCGCTTCCCTTTTCGCTTCCAAGGCCGACGACAGCGACTTGCATGCATCATAGAGTAATCAATGATGCATGCGTAAGCGCTCTGAGTGAGTGCTGCGGGTGGTGCGGGTGGTGCGGGTGGTGCGTATGCGAACCGGAGTGTGCGTGTGCAGCGTTATTATATTTGGCTATGGGCGGTGCGGGGCGTGGTGCGTATCAATGTGCTGCAAAGTGGGTGGTGCGGGTGGTGCGTATGCAGACCGTAGTATGCGTGTGCAGCGTGTATGGCTATGGGTGTGCGGATGGTGCATGTGTTGCGAAAAGTGTGAGCGCGCGAAGCGTGCACGGATGGTGCGGAAGAAGGGGCCGAAGAACCATGGGAAGAACGGTGGTGCGCGAAATAGTTTTGACCTGACTCAGAAGACACGCTTTTCCTACGCGGAAGGTGATGACGCCTCGCGTGCAGCCTCGGCGATAGCGCGCCCGAGCCGTCGGCCCGCCTCGACCATCTCCTCCTCCTCGAGGAAGGCGAAGCACACGCGCCCTCGGCTCGCCCACGGCCCAGGAGCCCTGCCAGGAGCAGACGTGGAGGAAGGCAGCGCGCACCGAGGGCCCGGAAGGAAGGAGACGCCGTGGCGGGCGACGCATGCCTCTCGCAGCTTGCTCGCGTCCACGCCGCGCAAGTCAACCCACAAAAAGTAGCCCGCGCTCGGCGACGGGCAGATGAGAGAGGGAGTGCCGGTAGGTTGCTCCGCATCGATCGCCGCCGTCAGCCTTGCAGCGCGCCGCGCGAGCGCCTCGCGCAGCTGCACCACGTGCGCCGCGCCATCGCCGCTCACGAGAAGCTTCGTCACAAGGCACTCGATGAACGGCGACGTGAGAGATCCCGAGTGCACCTCGCCGTCGGCGCCAAAGCGCGCGAGGAGGGCAGGCTCGGCCTCCACCCACCCGAGCCGTAGTCCCGGACCCAGGAGCTTACTCCACGAGCCCAGAGAGACGACGGTGCTGCCCACGCCCTGCTGGCGCGCGTGCCAACGCAACGGCTTGGGCGCCGCCCGCCTCTCCCACTGCAAGCACTCGTATACGTCGTCCGCGACGATGGTCATGCCGTGCACCGTACACAGCTCGACGAGCGCCGCACGGTCTGCATCTGGCATGGTCGCGCCACGTGGATTATTGCCGGTAGGCACGCAATAGAGCAGCTTTGGATGACTGTCGAGCTGCGCGGCTTTGGAGGGCTCGGCAGGGCGTGTTACCCGGCCCTCGTCGGACAAGCTGCGGAGGATGTGGCTGAGGGCGTCGATGTCGAGCGTGCCGCCGCCGTCTTGACGCTGCGGGACGGCCGTCAAGCTCAATCCGTAGTCACGAAACAGGGCGTGCGCAAGAAAGTAGCTCGGATCTTCCATCAGCATCGTGTCGCCCGGGTGGGTGAGGGTGCGCACGGTCAGCGCGAGGCCACCCGAATTGCCGGGAGTGGCGAAGAGCGTGTCCGGTGGGATGTGGTAGCCGTGCTGCTGACTGAGGAAGGACGATGTCGCATCGAGGTAGTGGCCGCTTCCAGCGATCGAGCCATATTGCAGCAAGTGTCGGGCATCGAAAGTTGAAAGCTGTGCCACGGCACGATGCACCTCCGCTGTTGGAAGGAGGCTGAGGGCTGGCTGGCCGATTCCGAGATTGAGTATGCCCGGCGACAGCTCTGCTTGCTCCCATGTGGTGAGAGATAATTTTGTGCGGAATCCAAGCAGGACAGGCTGCCGTCTCTTGATGGACGCCGTCGCCGACTGAAGGACGGTTTTCATTGCGCGAATTCCGCAATTGCCAAAAAATAAATAAAGACTTCTGCATTCAAAGTTCATCTGTACGGAACACCTAGATGGTTTTTGTTCTCGACCAAGTTCCAGAAATAGAACGTTCACACCCTCCATGGAGGCAGCCCTGCAGGTCGACGCTCATGGCCGGGTGAGACCGTGCGGAAATTCCAAAAGTAATGCTGAATAGTCGCACCACGGTGCCCGTACCATCAGTTGCGGCACCGCGACTCCGCCACAAGGACCGTATCTTCCTGCTCGGCTCGTGTTTCTCCGATGAGGTCGGCTCACGCCTCGGCCGGTTTGGGCACCCGGTGCTCGTCAACCCGCTGGGGATGATGTTCAATCCTGCATCGCTCGAGCGGACAATTTCCTGGCTGGCATCAGATGAGAAGGCCACATCCGCTGACGTCCTATGGTGCGAGCGGCAGGACGTTCACTTTTGTTTCGACGCCGGCACCAGCCTCGTGCACGAAAGTCAGGCTGGCTGCGTGAGAGTCCTCAACGACGCACTGGATGAGGCACGGCAGCCACTGCGTGACTGCGGCGCCTTATTCCTGACGTTGGGCTCAGCGTGGGCGTATCGGCTGAAAGGCTCCGGGAAAATCGTGGCGAATTGTCACAAGCAGCCTCAGGATGCCTTCGTGAGAAGTCTGTTGTCGGTTGGGGCCGTGGAGCAGCATGTGCGCAGCGCGATCCACGCAGCAAGGCGTGTGAACCCGAAGGTGCGGGTGATCCTCACAGTCTCCCCGGTGCGCCATTGGCGAGAGGGCGCCGTCGAGTCCAGCCGGTCCAAGGCGGCCTTGCTCAGTGCGGCCCACGCGGTGGTCGAGAGTGAGCCGGATACGCACTACTTTCCGAGCTTTGAGATGATGATGGACGAGCTCCGAGATTACAGGTGGTACGAGGAGGATATGCTCCACCCCTCCGCCCCGGCCGCCGATTACATCACGGAGCGGCTCCTCGCGGCCCACTTTGACGGCGCGGATGATCCACTGCGCGACTCGGTCTCCAAGCTGCGCATAGCCGCTCAGCACCGGCAGGCAAGGCCGACGTCGAAGCAGGCGCTCCGCTTCGCCGAGTCGCGGCTCGAGGAGGCGCACCAGCTGCGCGCATCCCATCCGTACTTGCGCTTGGACGAGGAGATCGGCCATTTCGAGGCGATGCTTAGAGCAGCGCGGTGAGCTAGTGCACGAGCCATGACACTACATGACACGAAACGAGCCCTGAACGAGGCATGAACGAGCCATGATGCTTGATGCATGAAACATATCACGTGCCTCGGAAGGGTGATCTTTGCTACGAAGTCCTGGCGTCCAGCTGAGCTTGTGTTGCTTCGTGAAGCCCGGAGAATGTTTTTCCGAAGCGCATGCATACATGTATTTCCTACATGTATAGTGTTTTCCCAGACTCATACCGAATTGACCGTTCGTACGTTCGTTATGAAAACAGCACATCGCGTTTTCGAGTTCGTGCGCGCGACAAAGTCGAGGATGGTGAGAGCGGCCTTGGCGCTCACAAACGAGGTGCGCCTCGATGCGGCCAGATTCTCCGAAGGTGATGCTGATGGCAACGTAAAGTTAGACTTCGAGGAGTTCCTCGCGCTGCAGTCCGACAGCATTCGTCGTGCTAACACCGTGGAGGAGATCCGCGAGTGGTTCCAAATGGCTAGCGGTGGCGCAGAGTTCTGCTCCGTCAACGACTTCTTCTTCTTCTCGCTCTCCAAGGCATCGGCACGTGCAGGCGCGACTGCGCTGAAAGACGCGTTCAAGAGATGGGATCGCGACAAGACTGGATACCTCGATTCTGTGGAGTTCGCCCGGGCGGCCACCGAGATGGGCTTTGGCTCCGTTGCCCACAAGCTCTTCAAAGATCTCGATACGGACAACAGCGGTGCGGTCTCGTACGAAGAGCTCGAGCGGTCGCTCCTGCAAAGCAAGACGCCCGGAGCCAAGGAGCTCATCACGTCGCTCGTGTGGTCGCCCCCTCGGGATGGAGCGGACGGCGCCCCGGCCAAGCTTCGCAGCCCCCCCGCCTTCGATACCTCGCGCTGGAAGCTTGAAGGCAAGGACGCCTCGACGCTCGGGGCCGAGCTGAGGGCCCTCCTTCTCGCGACCGGTGCGCCGTTGGCCGATCTGGTGCGATTATTCGACCAGGACGCGGGCTCGGCCATGTTGGTGGACGACGTCGAGTTCCACAAGGCGATGCGAGAGCAGTTCGGCTACAAGGGGTCGAAGTGGACGATCGACGCGCTGTTCAAATCGCTGGATGCGGACGGCGACGGCGAGATTGGGTTTGATGAGCTCTTCGAGTTCTTGCACGGCAAACGCCATCCGCTCGACATGCGCAGCAAGCGCATACGCGGCGCGAAGCTCGAGCCCCCAAAGCGAGGCTGGAAGCTGGACGAGCTGCTGTGGGATGTGGAGACATTGAGGGTGCTGCTGCAGCAGCTGCTCGAACGCCAGAACCTGGGTGCGCACGACCTGCTCATCGCGTGGGCCCCCGATCCCACGGACATATTGCTCACGCGGCGAGAGTATACCGAGCGCATGCACTCCCTCTTCGTGGGCCATGAGGATCTGTGGCGTGACGTGGTGGCGGACGTGGTCGAGGACTCCTTTCATGAAATCGTACGGCACGTTCCACGCTCGAACTCAGCCACACCGCTCGCACATGAGTCTCAGTCTCGCAAGACCTCTTTGCTCACTGCCCAAGTGGGTTCCTTCTCGAGTATCTCGCCGTCGCAGGTGGCACTGTGGAAAGGAGCGAGTGGCTCACATTTGACCGCCCATGTGGACCTTGTGCGCTTCGAGCGCTGGCTCAACCCATCGACCGAGCGGCCCCTGCACCACATGCGCATGAGCCAGGCCGCCCTCGACACGAAGCGCGCGCACGAGCGCCAGCAGCGCCAGAAGAATGTGTCGAGAAGCACGAATGCCAAAGCGCCCCATGGGCAGCAAGCCAAGAAGTTCAACGGCAGACTCCTGAACAGCGAACGACCGCCCCCATACAGGGGAGTTTCGGCCGCGAAGCTCGCGTCACTGCGCCACGTGAACCGAGAGACACAGAAGATGGACGACATTCGACGGGTCGTGATGCGCGCGATCATGCGGCCCGCGAGCCCGTTGGCCGACAGCTTGGCGGCGCCGCCGTCGCTCATCGCCTCGCGTGCTGCCCTGTGGCGCTACGACACCGCAACACCTCTGGTACCTCAGCCATCACCTCTGCCGGGACGGGCATCCCCCCCCCGGGGCATTCCGCGAACGCCTCGGTCGCCGCGCCCATCGGCACCGCACGCGGCCTATGTGCTGCCCTCGTCTAAGCCCTCGTCGCTCTCCGCTCGCCCCACGACCGTCACAAGCGCTGTGCATGCTGCGACGCCCACGCCGCGCCCCTTCCCTCCTTCGCTGTTTACGCCACTGCTTCTGGCGCCACTGCTTCAGGATGAGACATGGGCGTCCGAATGGGGCCGCAGACCCGATCTGCGCTGGCCGCTCACGCCCAATCCTTTACATCCACTCAGCAAGGCCGACGCGTGCATGCAATACCACCGGCGCCAGTCGTGGCAATCCAAATCTCCGAGCTCGCCCCAGCCACCATCACCACGAGCCTCCGTCTCCCGGCATGCCTCGCCACGGTCCAGGCAACAAAAGAGTCACTCCCTGCCTGGGCCGAGTCACTTCGTAGACGAGACGGCGATCGACCTTGATGTTCTAGTCTCGCCGAGCTTGCGAGCCACGAGCACCGTGTCAAGCGACGTCCGAACGATGAGCGTGCGCAAAGCCGAAGGTGAAGCACGGTCGACCGCAGCGATACTGGCTTTATGAGTGAGAAAAAGAACAAAAGAAGCGTCCTAGACGACACAGCACGTACACAGATACCAGATGTTCTTTGTCCATGCTTTACAGGGGCTCGATCTCGGTACCGACGACTACAGCTCCTCAATTTTCAGTAATGTGACCACATTATATGTCACATTTGGACATTACTCATTACACATTAGCCGAGCAGCAAGCAAATAATGATGGGTTCGGTTGTGAAGTCAATCGCCGCGCGGCGAGACGGCCGGAGAGCGGAGAACGGATCGTATTTACACACATGGACATCATAACTTGTCGACTGCATGGTCGACTGTCTGTGCTGGTTATAGGCTTGTTCCCCCGACCCTCAATTGGGAACGGTAGTCGGTACCGGTACCGTAAAGTACACTTATTGTCAATTTCGCATGTGGTTTAGCATCGTCCTGATACTGAACCGAGGCGGACTTTTTCATAGATACCCTGCATGCTATCTCCTCAAGTTCCCATTTGGTAATCTTGACAGTTACGAACGCGCCCAATCTACTTTGTTTTCGCTCGGGTTTTCGGGGCGAAGACGTCTTAGGCGCTCGTTGTTGCCAGTTCGGCCCGGGGCACAACATGCCTCGTGGCAACAACACCTCGACCTCGACCTCGACCTCCGGCAACACCTCGACCTCGCCCGAGCGCGAAATCCTTTCCCGGCAGCACACATTGTCGAATCTTATTGTTGCGGAAGTCACGAAGAGTCAGGAAACTTTTGCGGATGTCACGAAGAGTGTGCTGCATCTTGCTGGCAACTTCGAAGCCATGAAAAGCCTCTGCGCGAACTATGGCCTGGCTGCTGCGCTTATCCTGACCATGGCATTTGCAAACTACTCAGCGCTTGACTCGAAGGCCTGGACAGATTACAAAGGGGTCTGGATCACGAGTAACTATTGCCAAGACCTCGCGAGACAATCCTGCAACTCGACCATCCAGGTGACATCCCAGCTTAGACTCGGCGGAGTCGGAGTGCGCCAGTCAGACTGGACGCAGGGTGCGGAGTTCTACTGCACTGACGTGTTCGATGAGATGACGAAAGACGGCGGAAACCCTTTTATGCGCATCAAAGGAACTGATAGGGAATGCTGCTCGGAGACCATCAGGTGTGCCATGGTCAGCGGTTGGAACCTGGAGCTGGGTTTCATCATCGGCAATGGCGCTGGCTCAATGTTACTTCTGATGACGGTGTTGTACGCGACGTTGCTGCACATTGTGGTCCAAGGCACGAAAGCCGAGCTCACTAACCCCGTGCAAGTCAAAACGGTCCAAGAAAATCTTGAGGTACCGTTCCTGTTCCTTCACCTTCTTTTTTTTACCGGATTGGGGCTGGCCTTCTTTGGAATCATTTCCGTCATGTCCATCCGAATTTCAACCCCTAACTTCTCGGAAACGTCATATGGGATCGGAGTCACCGCTGGAGTCCTTGCGGTCATTCTCACCGCCGTGAGTTTTTTTCATGTGCTGAAGGTCAACAAGAAGATCACGGTCATCACGAGGAGCGAAGGAACGAAGGGCGGAGAAACGAAGGCTCAGGAAAAGAAGCCTAAGGACGCCGCTGCGATCCATGCGATCTTCGATAAAGTGGTCCAGGAGCAGGTCAAGAAGGCTAAGTTCGATAAAGAGGTCCGGGAGGCTGTCGATGCCGAGCTGCTGAAAGCATAACACGGATCCGTGGGAGGAAGCACCCTCACCGGAGCGGGCATGGCTGCTGCCGAGACCCATTGTGCGCAACCACAGGCACAATCCACGGGAGAGGGTCTGACGAGCTGATGACGAGCAGATGTGTGCAGGGGGGCTGCGGATCGGCGGGGCCCAGGCGGCTACATTGCAGCCGTGGATTCCACCTTATTCATGTGGGATGGCCATGGGGTCCGGGGTCTCGGCCAGTGTGGGATGGGCGGGTTCACAGTTCAACATTTCGGCCATGGGATTTAGGGCCGGCACACCATGCGGCAGTCGGACCCCGTCTAGACCCCGTCCAGTACTCGGGCGAGCAATCTGCCTCAGAGGTGTCAACCTCTGGGACAGCTGACGGGGTGTTCGCCAGAGCGGAGCGTAAAGCGGAGCGCGCCACACTTGGTCCGGTGCCAGCTGGAGTGTCAGTGGTGTGGTAAGTGCAAAGTGGTGTGGAGGGGGGCGGGCGATAAATGTTGTTCACGACGTGGCGGTTGCAAGCAGACTCGAGACTGAGCAGGAAAGCACGCATGTCCGGTCGACGGGTGTGAGGTGATCTACGACTACGTGCCCCGAACGTACAACGATCAACGTTTTTGCGACACTCGCCGACCGCGGTATACGGGGGTATTGACGGTATTAAACGAAACGGGACTCGGGAAAACGTACCGCTCCCCGCCCCGCTTGCGCGCTTAGCCAGCCCGAGCCTCAGGCCTCCAGCCTGTCGTACAGCGCAGCGCACATGGCAGCGCAGCCGGTGTTGCGGACGTGACACCGCTCGTTTTACGTCGCTATATGGGAATATGGCTCGCCTTTGGGGCTCGGCTGCAGTATAAACATTCTCATTCTCAGTATTCTATTAGTATTCAGTAAGAGTAACATCGCGTTTTGTCAGGGCGCCCACGTCACTCTTTTCTCTCACTGTGCATCACACTTAAAACAGAGCATTGCTGCGATGAAACGGGCATGCCGGCGCATTATTCGTTTCTCAACACGACAATCGACATTGCACATGGGACATGTGCTCGGCGGATTGGAAAATGCGGTGCAACCCTGGTCCGTGCATATGTACCCGCAACAGCATGTGAGTTCGGGACAAGACCACGAACTCCATCGCCAATCAAAGTTAAGTACTTAACGCGGTTATGAGAGGGAAAAGGGAGGCGAGAGTCGATGAACCAACTCCCAAGTCCGGACAACGGTTAACCCAAACGCCGCGCAGGCGTTTCAAGGGGGCTGACGAAGAACCTAGACGGCACAGAACATAAAAGAAAGAACCATCCGTCTTTCCGATGGAGCCGGTTCAGCGCCCCCGCCTCAGTCAACCAATCGCCCTCACGAACCCTCACGGCCTCACCCTTCGCCGCACCTGTGTTGCATGATAGGGGGTACGGGTACATATCATGCTGTGATAGATTGTAACCGGGCATGGGACTACAGGTCCTGCCCGGGGTCGCATACGGTGGGGCTCGGCCACGCGCGAGACGTCAACGGCTGACAAAACTCGGTTTCGTCAATGACGAAACCCGCGCGGCGGCCTTGCCCACCGTCATCAGAAGGTATTCATGCTCATCAACAACATCATGAACAACCGACACAGTCTGACCGATCATAAGCGAAGCAAGCAACGCCACAGCACCCGACCATGGGTGGGAGGATGTGGGAAGTGAGATCAACGAATAAATATATGTGCAATCCCAACTCGTATCTCGTTTCACAGGACGGGAAGCAGCTCTCAGTAGAGGCTCGCGGCTCGGCTTTCCGTTATGGTGGTCACCCTGAGTCAACGATCACCGTTCAGGCATGGTCCCCGCCGCACAACGTCATCGTAAAGCTCTGTACACCGCACAGCCGGCACGAGATGGCCGGCACCAGGGTACAGTCGCTGCACAGGGTTGGGCTTTCCTTAAGCTTAGAGTGCTGAGAAGTAAAGTTACTGAGCGGGCAATGTGCTGAGGTGAGCGCAGCCACTTTTCACAGCCGAGAGGCTCTGTCGTCCTCGCGTCCCACGGCGCCTAGCCGGGCGCCCGCAGACGACAGCACCGATCCGCCGGCCGCCTTCAGCCCCGCGTGGCGAGGGGCTGCCACGTGGGCCGCTCACAGAAGGACTCAACTAAACGAGAATCTCAACGAGTCCAGATTGAAGAATCCCCGTTTGCTCACAACGGCCGGGCTCGGTCGCGCGCGCTCAGCAGACTCGAGGAGCTGTTCGACCTCTTCCCAGTCGGCCTGCACCTCTTCGAGCGTCATCTTGAGCTGTCCAGTCCCAAATTTCTCGTGGAAACGGCGCGCGTAGGTCCTCGGCCCAACCGCACTCATCCCGTTGCGCACGTCTTTCGCGCATCGGCACTTGAGGATGATCTTTATCAGGCGCTCGCAAATCTTCTTCGCGTTCCAGCGCTGCAGCGGGTCGATGATACCCAACTGATAGCTGCCCGGCCCCTCGAAACTATACGCGGCAAAGCCGTGGGGCAGCTGGTCGCCGTTCTCGACGGCCTCGGCGGGGCGTACCTCCTCGACGATATGGATGCCCAGTAAGAGAGAGTAGTCCTGATGAGGGAGGCCATCCAAAACAATCAGAGGCAATCAGCGGCCATCAGAGGTCCGAAAGAGGCTCCCTCCCGCGCACCATGATGCGGAAGGCCATCCCATGCAATCAGCGTCAATCAGCGTCAATCAGCGTCCATCACAGGTCCGAGAGAGGCTCCCTCCCGCGCACCATGATGCGGCACGCGCTCAGGAAGCGCGCGTCGTGCTGCACCTGCCGGAGTAGCTTCGCACGCTTCTCCGGCTGCAGCCGCAACCAACGCGAGCTCGGCCAATCACTGTCCTTCCGAGTAATCACGCCGCCGCTCGCTACCTGATGAGAGGAGGAAAGGGGGGGCAGCGGTGGCAATCATTGGCACTGAGCGGCACGCACTGAATCGGTCATCCGAGGTACAATCATAGGGACCATCAGTGGCCATCAGTGGCCATCAGAGGTCATCAGAGGTCATCCGAGGTACAATCATAGGTATCATCATTGGCAATCACACCTTGCGCTTCTCCTTGGCCGTGCGCGGCGGGCCGACGTGACGATCCACCCACGATCCCTTGAGATCGTACACCTCGTGAGGCTTTTTGGAGACGGCGGGGTCGAATAGGTTGCCCATGACGAAGAAGTATTTGGTCACGCCGTAGAGATGGATGGAGTAGCATCCCGCGATGCGCATGATCAGCGTGTGCTGCCCCTGTTCCGACATAAGGTACTCCACGTATGCGCCGAGCACCTAATAAGGGAGGTCATCAGAGGTCATCAGAGGTCATCAGAGGTACTCCACGTACGCGCCGAGCACCTTGAGTAGCGTCTTGTGCTCGGCCTTAGATAGGGTCTTAATCAGGTACTTGCGGTCGGCACTGAAGAAGAAGAAGCCGCCACCCTTAGCCTCCGAAAAGCCACGCACCTGTTCCGCATACGGATCCACACCAGAGGTAATCAGATGTCATCAGATGTCATCTTAGTCATCAGATGTCATCAGAAGCCACGCACCTGTTCCGCATACGGATCCTCACCTAAGACGTTGCCCTCGAGCGACGCGATGTACTGCGCATTGGACACACCGAACAGCTCGCGGCGCACAAAGCCAAAGACACGGGGCGCGTACTCTTTGAAGATCTTCTGCCTTGTGTCATCTAGCGCCTCGGTGCGTATTTCGTCATACGCCTCTTTTCTCAAGGGCTCCGGGCGCGCCGAACCGCCAATCTCCCGCGCCGAGCTCGCGATCTCGGGCGGCGCCTCCGAGATGGAGTCCCGTGATGATGGCATCTCCGAGTCGCGAGATTGATCATCGAGCAACGCTCGCCTCATCTCCGAGCTTTGGCGCTGCGGCTCACTTTGGACCGAGGTGGAGCGCCGTACCGTGCGTTTTCCGATCGCCCCAGCTGCCGTTCCAGAGGTCGCCGACACCGACGTTCCTGAGGTCACCGGCGACACCGAGGCCACCGGCACCGCCAACAGCGTCGACGCGGACTGTATGGCATCCTCCTCCAAGCTCGAGCACGACGCTCTCGGATTCGAGCCCGAGGTCCTAGGCGAGATGCAATCTCCACTCGGAGATTGCATCCCGGATTCGAGGGGCGTTCCGCCGGCAGTAGCGCCGGCCATGGCGCCGGCCATGGCACCGGCCATAGCATCGGCCACCGGAGCATCCGGCGCGTCCGCCTTGAGCGGCTGCACCAACGGCTGCACCGACGGCTGCACCAACGGCTGGAGCGGCATCGTCTGCAGACTCCGTGCCTGATTCACCAACTCCGCCTCGACGTCGGGCCGTCGCGCGCTCTTGAACCATCGGCGTATGGCCGTGCTCGTCGCCGAACTGATCATCGCCCCAACGTAACTTCCGCCCAAGACGGCGCGTGGCGAGTCGCCCACCTGCCCAGCCGCCTCAAGGTAGAGCATGAGCTTGATGCCCGAGACCGTCGTGATCACAATGTCCGCACGGAGCGAGTCCGCAATGTCGTCCTGCTCTTGCAGCAGCAGCCGAGCGCGCGCGGCCTCCGCCGCTGCCTCGTGGGCGTCGAGCTCGCGGCACTGGTAGCAGCGAATGAGCCCGCGCCTCCACTTGCCGAGCACGTGACGCAGCATGTCAAAGTTGACGATGAAGCCCGCGAGCGCGTTGACCCCTCCCTGCAAGGCGGTGGCGATCAGTGGCGATCAGCGGCGATCAGCGGCGATCAGCGGCGATCAGCGGCGATCAGGGACGATCAGTGGTGAACAGTGGCAATCCGCGCCCATCACCTGCAGGCATAGCAGCGTTGAGAAGAAGAATTTGGACCATACCGGCCCGCCGAGCCGGTCGCATGAGTGGCCTGGGTTGGCGAGCTGCAGTGCCAGCGACAGCTCATAGTTGTCACAGCCACCTCCCGGCTGGTCTGACGCGTAGGAGGCGAGCATGAAGGAGATGCCTGTGAGGAAGAAGTACAAGATGAAGCTACGCACCAGCACGTCGCCGTAGCGCAGCTGCTTTGCACGTGGCGCTCGCATCTCCTGCAGCCCTTCGTGACTGAGCTCGCGCCGCGCCAACAAGTACAAGATCGGCGTGACCACCCACACGAGGGCGATCGGGAGCGTCACGGTGACGAAGAGCTGCATGTTGTCGATGTCCCACGTAGGCGTCGCACGCCGCGAGGCGAACCAGCATGCAAGGTACCCCGAGCGGTAGCCCGAGCCGCTCAGTCCAGGAATGGAGCCCACCCCTTCGAAGGGCAGTGCGTACGGGAAGGTGAGCGCCACCGTCAAGCCCCAGCAGACGATGTGGTACAGGCACAGGCGCGACTCCGGCTTGGTGAACGGGTCGCGCACCGATGAGTAGAAGTTGTGCGTCATCGCGCAGTAGAAGGCCACCGACCCCACCAAGCCGCCCTGCAGCATCAACGCGAGCACGCCGTTTTCACACGAGCAGCCCGGGTGCTTATCCGCCGTCGTGAGCGCGCACAGGCAGTCGGAGTGCCATGTGATGATGAACTCGCCCATAGCCTTCGCATCGAGCCGGGCCTTGGCATGGTAGACCATGTTGAAACTCACCAGGAAGAGTGAGAGGCTCTTGACGAAATCGCAAGCGTAGATCCAGAAGGCAAGGTTTTGCGGATAGCGCCACATGCGAAGATCACCGTCGACGAAGAAGAAGAGCATGTACGCGCCGCCCAGGATGAGCGAGAGCAGCGAAATTATTAACTGAGAGCGTGCCTGGTCCACCTCCCACTGGTCGATCCTCTCAACGGTTTGAGTCTGATTGTATGCCGGGTTGATGGCAAAGCAATCGCAGTCCGCCCACGGCACGTCCCCGCCGTACGAGCGATTACAGGTGGTGCCGTCATACAAGAGGGAGTACCTGGAACACGCACTGATCGCCGCGGCTGTATCGAGCTCGCTGCAAAGAAGCAGGGGGGACGCCATTCCACGCTTCGGGCACTTCGGACTTTCACGCCTTTAAAAATTAAATGGAAACAACGCTCGCTTTTCCTCCCGGCGCGTACGGTTCCTTCTTGTCCTTACTTCATGCACTGAAGTCACGATCCCCACCGCTCCGAGATTGCGGTCAGATCGCGCAAACCGCATCTCAGATCGCACTTCACCACCGGCGACGGGCCTGTGCGATCGACTTTCTGCGCCAAAGGGCGCTTCCGCGCGGATTACACGGCGCCGCACGTGCAGTCATGATACGGAGCTTCATGGACAGGACCACTAAGATCAAGGTGATTCGCGCTAGCACTCCACTGTTCAATCCACGCGGGGGCACTGAAAGCCCCGTGCATGATGACCAAAGCTCGACCGACAATCCCCTCGCAGGTCCATCGTGTCAACGAGACCGGTGACAAAACCGAGGGCGGTAAGGATGACGCCAAAGAACCTAGACGCCAAAGTTTCTATGCGAAAATAGCACTCAAGGGCCTCCAGATGCGCCGCCACGAGGCGTTGGTATTCTTGCGCGTGCTTCTAGCGCTGCCAGGACCCGTCTTCTTGGCGTTCTCAATCCAGAAGTACTTTGACGGGATCGGTTCTTTCAGGTCTCTCGTACAGGGCCATATCGGGTTAGCGTTCGCAGTCGTTGGGATGTTCGCAACAGCCCCGTTGTGGCTATTTTCGCTTCTCCTTGCTCAGATCCATCACACGGTCGATTTCGATAAACCAGAGTCTCTTCATGGAAGACGCGTCTGGACACCGGTGAGGGCCTTTGAATGTGCTTTGTTTTGGCTAACCGCCTTTGCTTACATACTACTCTACAGTCAAGATCGGGTGTTCTACGTGTGGTCCATACTCGTCTTACAGCCCTTCGTGGCACTGGCTCTGTATTCGATTACAAGGGTGGTTTGCGGCATCATCAATCACCAACGTAGCAGTTACCAATCGTTTTTGATCTATCAAGGCTGGCGTGTCTTCGTCAACGCCATTTTTTGCGCATGCGTGATGCTGTATGCTCTGTCGGCGATGTCGCGCATTCCAATCGACGCCCTCTCGATTGTGGCCTTTGCCGAACTATCATTCAGTGGCATCGCCTGTTCGGATGAGAGCGCATTTTTGAATGCCTTTGGGGCGTCAGGAGCCAATGCTAGCTGCCCTGCGAAGCCCCATTGCGGTTACCGTACGTACGAGGAGCTATGCCAGGCCGTGCAGTACTCGACGATGGCGAGAGGCTTGTCCATCGACTTAGAGTTAATTCACTTCTACGTCGCTATAAGCTGGATCGTCTTCTCGCTTTTCCTTCTGGGCACTGGCCGTATACGCGCAGACAACGGCTACTCGCACTTGTTCTCTCGCCACATGATCGTCGGGATGCTGTTGTGCTTGGTGCAACTGATGAACATGATCTTCTCATGCATGCGCCTCCTCCTTATTGTGCCTCGGCTGCAGTCTCCACGCCAGGCAGCCTACTTTGATCGAGAGGACTCGATGATGGAGGAGCTACCTCTGTTCTGCTACTCTAGCGATTGTATTGGGATTCACCTGTGGGGCACTGTCTGCCTGCACGCGCTCATCGCTATCGTGTTCAACTTTGACTTCCTCGCCAAATATGCATCGCAACTGGGCGGCCATGCCGAAAGGGAGCTGCAAAAGGCAATCGACGACCTCAAACATCATGAGAGCCCTGAGGAAAAGTGGGAGGAACACGCTCCATTTTTCTACTTCCTTCCCTCAGAATACGTTTGCAATTGCGCCGAAAAGTCGTTACCTCGCATGCAGACACTGCGAGACGCTGGCATACTGAAAAAGATGAAGATCCCTCTCGTCGAAGCGTTTCGAGGTGTAGGCATCATCAAGAAGATCCTCTTCGTGAGCCATCGGTGGGAAGAGCCTGATCAGCCCGATGTCGACGGCGAGCAACTCAAGGCTATCAAAGCGTATCTTGGTACGCATAAGGACATCGAGTGGGTCTGGTTCGACTATTCATCGATGCCTCAGAGGTTCAATGAGAACGGACTGCCGGACTGCCGGAATCCGAAGGAGAAGGCCGAGTTCGAGCTCATGCTCAGCCTCATCGCCGACCTCTACCTGACTGCGCACGTCCTCATTCTTCTCGATTCGTCATACGCATCCAGATTCTGGACGCTGACGGAAGCGTGGTGCTCGATGCAGACGGCCACACCCGAGGGGCTTCTGTCCAATTCCGATATGTCGCAGGGGGAGGGGGAGCTGGGGCATGAACTTGCGTCGTCTGATCCCACCGAGCTCCGGACGCAACTACGCTACACGATCGCATGCATCCACAATGCAGCCGACAAACATCGCGAAGCCCTGAAGGAGCTGGTCGCCACCACGACTCCGTCTCAAATGGTTCAAATCCTCAAGAGGCCGGATGTGAACGTAACCAACCAGAAGGACAAGAAGGCCATGCTGCCCAAGATCGAGACGATGAACCGGCGTGTCGTAGAGACGTTTGAGATGCTAAAGACGATTGCAGAGACGGAAGTAAACGCCAACGATAGGCAGCAGGTCTCAGCCTCTGGCGCAAAGTTCAGGCCCACGGGTGAGCCAGCGCCTTCGGTGGAAGCATGTTCCTCTCCCAGATTGACTCATGGACTTGTGTGCCAAATGGCATGAGGGAGTAGGCAGACAATAAGGGGAAGACGCCGAGTCGGAGCATGAGGCGGAGCATGAGGCGGAGCATGAGGCGGAGCGTACTCGACGTACTACAAGAGTGATCTACGGACGGTCGTAGTAAGCGAAGCCCGAAGGACCAAGGAGCTTATGTTGTATATACGCGAGCGCTGGGTCGTGGGTGCATTTACGCAGCGGGTGCGTACACGCACCCGGGTGCGTATACGCGGGTAGGTGCGTTTACGCGAGCGGTAGTGCGTATACACAGCGGGTGCGTATACGTACCCCCTCGCGTATACACAGGTTTCTGCGTATACGCACCCCCGACCGCGCGTAAACGCAGGACAAACGACAAACCGTAATGCCCCACCCTATGCGAAGATCGGTACATAGGCCGTACGGTATGTGTACACAGCTACAGGCACGGTTACGGCAATGCCGGAATCCCGAATCCGGAGTTCATGCGGTTGATGCGGTTTCGCCTTTCGTTTCGGACCAGCCATACGGCCGGTCTGAAAGCCGTCCGTTTATTCGCCTTCAATGCGAGCTCCTTGGTCCTTCGGGCTTCGCTTACGACCGTCCGTAGATCACTCTTGTAGTCGTGTCTGACATGAATCCACAGTCTGTCACGACTCTCCCGCGCCCATTCTATTCGTATTCCCCTGCTCTCACGCTCCGCCTCATGCTCCGCCTCATGCTCCGACTCGGCGTCTTCCCCTTATTGTCTGCCTACTCCCTCATGCCATATGGCACCCAAGTCCATGAGTCAATCTGTGAGGGGAACATGCTTCCACCGAAGGCGCTGGCTCACCCGTGGGCCTGAACTTTGCGCCAGTGTCTGAGACCTTCTCTGCCAAGGTCTGCACACTTGCTGGCCGCGGCTCCCTTTGCTTCCGAAACATCTCAATAACGTGCTCGTTGGTCTTCTGGATGACAGGAAGCATGGCCTCCTTGTCCTTTGCATTGGTGACATTGACGTCCGGCTTCTTGAGGTGATCGAACATTTCATGGGACGTCTTCGTGGACACCTTGTCAACGAGCCCCGCGCCATCATGCTTGTCGGTAGCGGTGTGGATGCATTTGATCGTGTAACGACGCTCATCCTCCTTTGCGGGGCGGAGCCCATCGGTCGTGACCGTCTGCATCGAGCACCATGCCTCCATCAGCGGCCAGAATCTGGATGCGGAGGACCCGTCGAGGAGAATGAGGACGTTCGCGGTCAGGTAAAGGTCGGCGATGGCGGCGAGCATCAGCTGGAACTCGGCCTTCTCCATGACTGTCCGATCGTCCCCTTGGGGCATCGACGAGTAATCAAACCAGACCCACTTGATATCTTCTGGGTGCGCTTCCAGATACGCCTTGATGGCCTTGAGTTGCTCGCCGTCAACATCAGGCTGGGCAGGCACTTCCCACCGATGGCTCACAAAGAGGATGTTCGCCATGATGCCACCACCACAAAACGCGGGTTCGCGGAACGCGGATGCGAGGGGTATTTTCATCTTCGTTAGGTGGCCGTCCTTGTGCAGCGTCTGCATACGAGGCAGCGACTTGGTGCCGCACGCGCGCACCCATTCGGCGGGGATGAAGTAGAAGGAGGGTGCGTCATCGTCCCACCCTTGGCTTCGGAGCTTTTTGATGGCCTGGTCCAGCAGCTCCTTTTGTTGGGCCTCGTCGGTGTTAGGTTTAGGGTTACGGTCAGCAAGCAGTTGGCCCAGTTGCGATGCATATTTGGCGAGGAAGTCAAAGTTGAACACGATAGCGATGAGCGCGTGCAGGCAGACAGTGCCCCACAGGTGATAAAAAATACAATCGCTTGAGTAGCAGAACAGAGGTAGCTCCTCTTCCATCGAGTCCTCTCGCTCAAAGTAGTCTGCTTGGCGTGGAGACTGCAGCCGAGGCACAATAAGGAGGAGGCGCATGCATGAGAAGATCATGTTCATCAGTTGCACCAAGCACAACAGCATCCCGACGATCATGTGGCGAGAGAACAAGTGCGAGTAGCCGTTGTCTGCGCGTAAACGGCCAGTGCCCAGAAGGAAAAGTGAGACGACGACCCAGCTTATAGCGACGAAGAAGTGAATTAACTCTAAGTCGATGGACAAGCCTCTCGCCATCGTCGAGTACTGCACGGCCTGGCATAGGTCCTCGTACGTACGGTAGCCGCAATGGGGCTTCGCAGGGCAGCTAGCATTGGCTCCAGACGCCCCAAAGGCATTCAAAAATGCACTCTCATCCGAACAGGCGATGCCACTGAATGATAGTTCGGAAAAGGCCACAATCGAGAGGGCGTCGATTGGAATGCGCGACATCGCCGACAGAGCATAGAGCATCACGCATGCGCAGAAAATGGCGTTGACGAAGACACGCCAGCCTTGCGAGAGCAAAAATGAGTGGTATCTGCTACGTTGGTGATTGATGATGGCGCGAACAACCCTTGTAACCGAATAGAGAGCCAGTGCCACGATGGGCTGTAAGCCGAGTACGGCCCACACGTAGAACACCCGATCTTGACTGTAGAGAAGTATGTAAGCAAAGGCGGTCAGCAAAAACAAAGCACATTCAAAGGCCCTCTCCCGTGTCCAGACGGGACTTTCTTGAAGAGACTGTGGCTTATCGAAATCGACCGTGTGATGGATCTGAGCAAGGAGAAGCGAAAAGAGCCACAACGGGATGGTTGCGAACATCCCAGCGACTGCGAACGCTAACCCGATATGGCCCTGTACGAGAGACCTCAAAGAACCGATCCCGTCAAAGTACTGCTGGATTGAGAACGCCAAGAAGACGGGTCCTGGCAGCGCTAGAAGGACGCGCAAGAATACCAACGCCTCGTGGCGGCGCATCTGGAGGCCCTTGAGTGCTATTTTCGCATAGAATCTTTGGCGTCTAGGTTCTTTGGCGTCATCCTTACCGCCCTCGGGTTTGTCACCGGTCTCGTTGACACGATGGACCTGCGAGGGGATTGTCGGTCGAGCTTTGGTCATCATGCACGGGGCTTTCAGTGCCCCCGCGTGGATTGAACAGTGGAGTGCTAGCGCGAATCACCTTGGTCCTTGCGGTCCGGCCCATGAGGTCGTCGCCGTAAAGAAGACAATCAAGAACGAGAAAGCGAATTTGGGGCGCGTTGATGAAGTGCGAGATTCACAAACACACATTCACATTCACACGAACGCGCGCGCGCGCGTGACTGGTTTATTCACGTAAGGAACAAACTTCACATTTCGGATCGGCGACCACATTCTTGTGCCGGCCGCGCCAATCTGTCCCTGGGATTCGCATCTGTTGGTGCCATGGATCAGAACTTCGGGCACATGGTCTTCCACGCCTGGCAAGTCCGTCTGCTTGTTGCCACATCGTGCTGCTTCTTGGTGGTTGCAGGCGTGGCGCATTTCAGCTTTGCCCAGACCGAACTAGCGTACGTGCTTGGCGCTTTGGGCGGCACCTCACTCAACTATTGGCGCTCCCCCGGTGCCTCATGGCGACGCACCGCCGATCTCTGCTGTGCTTCCTTCGCACTCGTCTACACTTTTGCCCACGGGTGGTGGGGGGACGACACCACAGTCGTGAACGCGGTGGGCTGGACAGCAAACACTTTTGGTATCTTTTGCTTCCGCTGCTCATGGAAGGTTTCACTGGGAAATAGCACGCACTGGGCTGTCTGGCATGCGGCAGGACATGCATCAATGCTGGTGGGGAGCATCTGCCTCGCTATTGGCCAGGTGGAGGACAAGTTCCGCTTGTCGTTATCGGTGTGGCCGCGAAACTGCTGTGCCGAAACGGGTGCTGCTCTCGTGCTCGCTTGCTTAGCGTACGACTTGGCGATATCTTTTCGGACCGCCACGGTGCAGAAAGTGAAGATGACTGACTGAACAGGGAGGGCACTGCAGAAAAAATCAACAAAGAGTCGGTTACCAGGCCTCGAGGTGAGATTAGCCCCGCGGGGCTCTTTGTGACGTGCGTGAGCTCCGAGCGTCACAGGTTCTCTCGGAATGGGAATCGCGAGGGGGGGGGGCTACGGGCCGTTGTTGGGGCGTGATGTTCACGGACGTGGAGTATGCGCACGGACAAGCGGGCATCATGGCCCGGGGTGAGGGTGGAGGGGGTGGGATCTGCTGGGATACCACTGGGACGTGGGGATTCGATCTCGTTTCTTCGTCCGCCCATGCGAGAGTTATGAAGCATGACGTCAGACTGTGAGAGCCGGCGGGCGGACACGCATATGGTATATGGCACGGCAGGGGGCGGCCGCGGGGGGGACATCGAGGGGGGACATGACTTGAAACAAGGCGCAGGCAGTTCCGGGGCGTTGGGACGTGACTTGTGACTTCATGCGTGACTTATACGTCATTTAGGAAAGCTTGCTTTTGCGTTTTGGTGAACCTCCGGACTTAATTCAAATGCGGAACAACGACCAGTACGTACCGCACAGGAAGTTAAACCGAACAAGGAACGGGATCCGCGTGCGACCGTGCGGGCGTCCGCTGCGCGTAAGAACTAAAAGTTTAAGTTACGGACGTTTACTACGTAGTCCTAATGACGAAACCCACTGGTTGCCTAATAAAGAGATGGCGAAACACTGCGAGGTCAGTGACGAAACTTCGACGAACCTTTTCCCGCATTTTTAGTGTCAGACACTCCAGTGTGACCCTTCGACTCTCAAACATCGGCCCGGGGGGTCGGGTCCGGTCGCCTAGGGTCCGCTTAGGAGTTGACTCGGAGGTCGGGGTCGGGGTCGAGGGGGGTGTTTTTTCGGAAACGACACTGAATTTCCTGGACTCGCTTCAGACCCGACCCGACCCGACCCGACCCCCTCCGACCCGACCCCATACTGGAGAGTGGCGACGCGCCGTGTTGGGCGCTTTTCATATCAGAAGACACGCCGTGTTGGGCGCATCCATCAATAACCGAATTTCGGTCTAGGAATCGAGATACACGATCGCCTCTCAACCAGGCACCAGTTATCATCGATCGAGGCCTCATACGTGTCCATAATTCAGGCTGATATGCTTCACGACGTTTCTCAAGACTCCACCACCACCTGCGCCGCCAATAAAATATATAGGAAAGTGTTGCTTTTGGTGACCGGACCATACCTATACACGCACGCACCCTAGCGCCTAGGGTTCGACGTATCTTAGCAAGCATGCTAACACGCCTGCTAGCAAGTCGAAAAGATTCCTGCTAGCATATTAGCTATCAAGCATGCTAGGTAGCCCTAGGGGGGACATGCTAGGTAGCGACCACTCTTGGGCCTAGCGACCACTCTGTGGGAACACCCTTCCTACGAAAGTTTTTCCTACCACCCAAGACAGCCTGGGACGTTCGGTTGTCTTTTCACCCAGGTTTTCACCAGCACAACTCTCAAACCACCATCGAGGCGCTTTTGCCGTCCGGACGCAGGCCCCGGGCCGAAGACGCGAAATTACGCGACCGCAGCGCGCCCGACGTATGCCCCAT
>JWZX01002250.1:0-37317 GCA_001275005.1 Chrysochromulina tobinii | reverse complement strand
TCCGGCGCGTGCCATGCAGATAGCGTGAGCGCTATGTCGAGCGGCACGGGCGGCGGTGGCGAGCTCTTCGCGATGGGCGCCGTGATGGGCGCCAGCAGCGGCGGCGCAGGCGCAGACAAGATCGCCTGCGGCGGCTGTGGCGCCAACGCTGCCTCTCACGAGGAGAGCTGCCTCAGCTGCTTCGGCGCGAGCGCTGTGTCGAGCGAGCGCTTCATTCAGCAGCAGCGGCAGCGGGTCCTCGAGGAGGCTCGTTTGGGGCATGAGGAGAAGCTCACGCGCCATGCTGTCGAGGCATGTGTCAACCGGATGATCCGCGCCCTCGAGCGGCTCGAGGCGAGGCAGGCGGGACTTGCCGCGCCGCCACGCCCCGCCGTTCCGAGGGCATTGCCGGCGCTAGGCACGGATGCGCCGCTTCGCAGCCATGGGCGCGGCAGCCATGGGCGCGGCAGCCATGGGCGCGGCAGCCATGGGGGTCATGGAGGCAGCCGGGGCGCGGGCAGCAAGCGCGCGCGTGCGAGCCTCGAGTCGTCGGTTGCCGAGGCGCACTGGTCACTGCATGGAGCACTGCATGGGGCCTCTGGCTATCCGCTGACAGACGCCGACGGCGCTGCGGGGGCGAGCAGCGGCGGCGGTGACGTTTCTGCCCCCGCCGCCGCTTCTGACGCCGCCGCTCATGGCGCCGTCGCGAGCGCCGAGCGCCGTGAGCGCCGGCCGAAGCGCTTAAACTTTTCGCGCCCGTGCCCGCGCTGCGGTGAAGAGAACCACGTTCGCCGGCTCGAGTGCGAGGTGTGCGGTCTCGTGCTCAAGGAGCCTGTCTCGAAGCGCCGGGCGGCGGCGGCGGAGGCGGCGGCGGCGGCGGAGGCGCACGCGGCTCTGGCGGCTGTCGGTCGCGAGCGGCTCTTTTCGGAAGACGAGGACGAGGACGAGGACGAGGACGAGGACGAGGACGAAGACGAGCAGCGGCGAGAGCGCGAGCGGCAAGAGCGCGAGCGGCAAGAGCATGAGACCGAGCGCCAACGCACCCTACGCGAGCAGCGCGAGCGCACGCAACGCGAGCGAAAGCAGCGCGATGCGGTCGCGGCCGCGGCCGACTCTGCCGCCATCGCCGTGGGTGCGCCGTCGGCCGAACCACCTGTGGCGGTGGTGCCCCTATGGCTTGGGGGGTGCTGCAAGACGCAGGGGTGCATGCGCGCAGACAAGCACGGCGGCAGGTGCAAAGTCGTCGAGGGCGAGGTCAAAGAGGTGGAGTATGAGGTGGAACGCATCCTCGAGGAACAAACGGTCTCGCGCTGGCCCACCGCCGCCCCCACCCAGCCCATCGCCACTCTGGGACCGGTGCAATCGATGGAAGTGGACTGCACGGGCAAAGACGACGACGACGACGACGACGACGACGACGACGCGATCGCGCTGGGGGAGGAGGTGGCTGACGTTGCGGTGGCCGAGGCGCTCGTGGCCGCCATGACCCGCTCTGCGGAGGTGGTCGGCTGCACGACCATGAAGATGTTTCTGGTCAAATGGAAGGGATGGCCGATCGAAGATGCGACGTGGGAGCCCGCTGCTTCGCTCGCAGACTGTCCTCTGGTTCTCGACACTTGGATGCGTCTGCTCGCAGAGGATGCGGCCGAGGCGGCGGCGGAGAAGGCGGCGGCCGAGAAGAAGGCGCTCAAGAAGGTGGCCGAGAGAGGAGGCAAAGCAAAGGCGAGCACCACGCCCAAAGACACCACGTCCAAGGAGGGGTCGGCTGCCGAGGATGCTGTGGCGCTCGGCGCCGAGATTGCGGCGGCGGCAGTTTCGGACGGTCTTGCGGCCGCCGACGAGCTCGCCAGGCGCACGCGCGAGGCGACCGCCAAAGCGCGTGAAGCGGCCGCAGCCGAGCTCGCTTACAACCGAGCCAAGGAGTTGAACTCGCACGGGCAGCGACTCGACATCGTCGCCGCGAAGAAGGCATGTGCTGCCAAGGCCGAGATCAAGGCGGCGCGCGAGCGCAAGGTGGCAGAGGTCAAGGCAGCGAGGGCGCGCGAGGCAGCCAACACCAAAGCGGCAAAGGCGCGCGAGGCAGCAGAGCTCAAGGCGGCAAAGGCGCGTGAGCTGGCCGAGGCGAAGGCGGCAAAGGCGCGTGAGCTGGCCGAGGCGAAGGCGGCGGCCAGGGCAATCAAGGAAGAGGCGAGGGCAGCGGCCAAGGCGGCGGCGGACGAGGCCAAGAAGACCAAGCCTGCCGTCGACCCCAACCGTCCGAAGCAGCCACTCACCTCATACATGCTCTGGCAGGCCGAGCTGCGGAAGGTCAACGCTCCCATATTGGGTAACGCCCACGACGACGCGCTCTCAACTCTCAAGGGGCGTGAGCTCGCAGTCGAGCTCGGGCAGCGCTGGCGTGCCCTCGATGCGGCGACCAAGGCTCAGTGGGAGGCGCAGGCCAAGGCGCTGCGCGAGGCGTGGCTAGTGGAAGTGGCTGCCTATGACGCGAGGAAGCCGATGGAGGTGGACCTCACTGCCGCCGCCGCGGCCGACTCGACGTCAATGGAGCTGGCGGCGGCGGCAACAACGAATGACGAGGAAGGGGCGGGGGGAGCGGAGGCGGCAGAGGCGGCGCCGGGCTCGTCGGCGGGCGACGGAGAAAGCGCCGCCGATGAGGTGCTGCTCGTCTCCATGCACGAAGAAGATGAAGAGGACGAGGCGGCCACGGGTGAGAAGGCTGACGGCGTCGACTGCGACGTGGCGATGGAGAGGGCCGAGGCGGCGGTGACAGAGCCCATGGGTGATACGGAGGAGACACGCAGGGCAGATGAGGCGGCCGCCGCGGCGGCCGCAGAGGTGGCGGCGGTGCAGGACGAGCGGCAGCCCGGTGCGGTGGTATGGCTCACGCGCGACGAGGCGCTCAGCGCTGCGTGGGGCCGCACCGCGTGGCAGCTCGCCGACTTCCGTGTACGGATCATAGGCCGCTCTGACCGGCAACCCGAGGTCGTCCTTGCCCAAGGCGTCGATCAGAGAGCGCCAGAGGCGCCCGCGGCAGCGCCCGAGTCGACCGCGCTGGGGGCGCTGGGGACCCATGGGGACGTGACCTTTGATGCTGTGGCGGTGCCACCTGGCCGGCACGATGTGCACCGGGTGCCTCTCTCGCACATCGCGCGCCTTGGCGAAATGCCCAGCAAGCCTGGACGTCCCCCGCTGGCGACGAGCAGTGCGCCTTCGGACGCCGTTGCGGCCGCGGCCTCGAGCGCTACGAGCCACAATAGAAAATCGCCCGCCACGCCACGGGCACCGCGGCAGCAACTAGGGCAGCAACCCTTTGACCCGAAGCGTTGCGTCGCTTGTTTGGGTCGGCACCGGCCACACACTTGTGGCAGGCAGACGGCTTCGGCAGGCAAGCCGCGTGCCAAGAAGGTCAAGGGCGAGCCGCCATCTAAGGCGACACACACGAAGGACGGCACGGTCGAGCTGGTGGCCATGGAGCTGGACGAGGCGGAGGAGGCGTACGAGGTCGAGGAAACGATGGAGACCGAGGTCACCGAGCCCACGTGACGGTCCCAGCGCGGTGTTTCTAGAAATCCAAAGAGGTTCAATCCGGATGAGAGACTGATTAGGAATTTGAGCTGCTGGGATTTGAGGCGTTTCTCAAACTTCTTTCGCGAACTTCTTTGGGGTAGGACATGGTCGCGCCCACTGCCTCAGAGCCGGGCCGTGCTGCGTTCGGCAGCACGCTCGGCCCACGGCATGACTGCTGGCGACGACGCACGCGCGCGTCGCGCCAAGGGGGACACGACTCTCTTCAATTTGAAAAGCGCACGCGCCGCACGTTCGCCCACCTCACGGTCGCAGTCGCCCACCGCACGGTCAAAATCACCGACCAAGCGCAGCCATGGCTCTCCAAAGCAAATTCAATCAGATGAGCGGCCAACTACGGAAAGATCGCCATCACCGCCGTCGAGCCTTGCGCGGCCCACGTCTCCTCAGCTCAGCCCCACGGAGCGCGCAAAGATCGACGAAAAGCGGCTGGCAGCGCGGAGTGCACGTTCTGTCACGCCCGGCCCGGGTGCTTACGACCCAGCCCGGATGCTGATGGATCAACTTAGGCTCGCGGGGACTTCAGCGTTCGGATCCAGAACCAAACGCGAAGGGCGCGTAGCCTCGGGGCTGGACCCGACGACAGTGCACCCCAACCCAAGTCCTGACTCCTATGAGATGCAAACCGTTCTGTCCCTCGCCAAGCAAGCAGCTCGATCGATCAACAAAAAGTCCGCAGACGGACATCTGGGCTTCATCGGCCACGAGGCGCGCGTGCTAAAGCTGAGCAACGCGATCACCAAGCCCGGGCTCTCGCAGTCAAAGCTCACGGGCGTCGAGGAGACGCCTGGGCCGTTGGAGTACGAACCCAAGGTGACAGAGACAGGCTTCGTGAATAACATGACTGCGCTCGTCTCGGCACGATTCCAGCAATTCGGCCCCTCGGCCGTCTTTCGCTCTCTGACCCAGCGCGCGAGTATCGTGCTGCACAACGCAGCCAACCCTGGTCCGGGCGCGTACGACCCGAAGTATTCGACACAGGAGCCAGACGAGCACAACATCTTGCGTCTCATGACGGGCCGAGACAGCAAGTACACCGCCGACCGTCTGGACGGCACGGGCGATGACTGCGAGACGGGCGAGAAGGTGGGCCCGGGGTCATACGATCCGATGCTGAATGCGTCGGGCGCCTTCGACTCGATCGCCGGCCAGGCGTCCAAGCTGACCGAGCGCACGTCGATGTACAAGAAGGCGAAGCCGGACTCGAATCCCCTTGGCTTCACTGCAACGGGACCGCTGCACCAGCTGCCTTGGGAGACGCACCACGGCACGGCGTCAGTGGCAGAGGCGGTGCCGGGTCCGGGTGCCTACGATCCGAAGGTGACCGAGTTGGGTTCCGGGCTGACGTCAGATGCGTCGTCGAAGGAGACCTTCAACAAGATGATCAAGGACGGAAAGGCCGGGTTCAACGTGAAAGAGAAGGCGCGCGAGTCGGAGACTGCGATCAACCGCGTATCAGCCTGGAGCGAGCCAGCGCAGATGACGGAGGTCGGCGCGTACAACCCGTCACACGGTCGCGAGCTGATCGACCAATCGAAGCAGACGTTCAACCCGACGATGAAGGCCGGCAAGGGCGGCTTCGGGTCTATCGAGGAACGCGTGCTGAAGCTGAGCAACGCGATCACCAAGCCCGGGCTCTCGCAGTCAAAGCTCACGGGCGTCGAGGAGACGCCTGGGCCGTTGGAGTACGAACCCAAGGTGACGGAGCAGGGCTGGGAGACCAACATGGCGGTTCTCCATGGCGCGGAGACGATGAAGATGGCTGTGTTCGCGTCGGCGACCAAGCGCTCGGATATCGTGCTGCCCAACGCATACGTGCCTGGCCCAGGCTCGTACGACCCAAAGTATTCGACGCAGGAGCCAGACGAGCACAACATCTTGCGTCTCATGACGGGCCGAGACAGCAAGTACACCGCCGACCGTCTGGACGGCACGGGCGATGACTGCGAGACGGGCGAGAAGGTGGGCCCGGGGTCATACGATCCGATGCTGACTGCGTCGGGCGAAAAGCATGAGATGTCCAACAAGGTGGCGGCACGCGCCGAATTGGGCAATGATGCTTCCTTCATGTCCACCTCGTTCCGTACGGTATGCGAGTAGCACAGCCGTTGCTTCCCTGCATGATTGTTTCGTCTCTCGCGCCCGCTAATCCCCACTTGTCGCGTGTTCTTGCGCAGATGTTCACGGCCGTCTTCCCCGCCAGGAGCGGGAAAGGCAACGAGATCGTGCTGTGAACAATACCAAAAAGAGACGTGTGACCGGCGTTTGACTGTGTCCCGTCTGTGCTGATGCGTTCAGACCAACGTACTCGGACCATGGGTGGATCTTCCATGTTGTGCCTTATCTTCAACGAAAACACAAGATGCTGTTATACGTTTCTCAGGGGCGGTCCGCGGCGCGGGGCGGGCTCTCGGAAGCGGCGATCGACAGCACGCGAGCAGCGTGTGCCGTCGCGCGCATCCTGCAAGCGACTCACCAACCCGCCGCAACTCACTTTGTGTGTCTCACCAACCCAATGCGGAGCTTCCTGGCGGCGACGAGCGAGCGGTCCGCGGATTCGAGCTGCCGGCAGTGGCATTCGCAGCTGCCACTGAGCGCCGCGGTCATCTCGAAGGCGTGCGAAGACGCCGCGGCAGTCTCGAAAGCGTACCAAGACGAGGTGAACCTAAGGCGCAGAGCTGCGATGGAACGTGCTGCGGCCGCGGAGCAGGACACAGCCGCTCTGGCTCGCCGATCCGCCTTCAAACTGGACGTGCGTGAGGCGTCAGGACTGGGCGTGGCAGAATGCCGCGCCGAGTACGTGGCGCAGTACCGGCCGCTGGTCATCACGGGCTTGGAGTCCATGACCGATCCTGCGCCGTGGACGTTGCCCTGGCTCGAGGAGCACTGTGCTGCCAAGCGAGTGGCGGTCAACCTCGGCGGCTCACAGACCATGGCCTCGTGCTCGGTCGCTGGCGTTGAGATCATGACATTCTCAGAACTACGGACTCGTGTGGAGCAGCGCAGCGAGCCGCGCGCTTACCTGTACGACTGCGCCCTCCCACTCAAGATCCCGTCGCTTTGCGAGCGCCTGGGTATACCTCACTATTTTGCCCACGATTGGCTGCAGCGTACTCGTCAACTGCACGCCTTTTCTCGCTCGTGGCCGTCGCTCTTCGTAGGCTCTGCGGGTACGCGCTCCTCGCTCCACATCGATCAGTGGAAGGGACATTTCTGGATGGCGCAGCTGCAGGGATGCAAGCGGTGGACCGTCTTCCACCCCGACGACGTCTGGTGCCTCGCGCCGTGTTGGGCGCCCGAGGCGCCGCGGCTTGAGCCCACCTTCCCGAGCCTCGACGAGATGGAGGGCGCGCCCGAGCTTTACCCGCTGCTCCGGCACGCACGGCGCGTCGACCATGTGCTACGGGCAGGTGAGGTCTTGCTCGTACCGGGCGGCGCACCCCACCGTGTCGTCAACGGCGAGTCTGACGACGACCCCGTGCCGTCGGTGGCGATCGCCGGCAATTTCATCGATGCGAGCAATCGCGATGAGGCCGTCCGCGATCTGGCCCTGATGGCGGCACGTCGTGAGGGCGTCACCGACCCGGGCGCCGCCGCCACCGCCGCCGCGCTTGCAGAGCTCGATTTGCACGCACGTGACGACATGCCCGATACAGCGCCGCTCGTGCGTGGGCGGCATGCAATCCCGTGGGCTGCTTACGCGCGCGGTATGGGCTCCGAGGCTGCGGTAGAGGGCTGCTACTGGCTGGAGACGCGCCACGAGGTGGTCTCGTTGGCGCATGCAACGCCCCGTCCTGACGAAACTGAGCATGACTTTGTGGACGACAGGAGCCATGTCTCTGATATGCCCAGCGATTGGGGCGGCTCCGACCGCGCTTGGGACTCGGATGACGCATGAGCGACAACGATGGGCTGATGGAACGAAGATAGCGTACGGTAACGCTCGGCTTACGCCTTACCGCGTTTGCGCGTTACGGCCAACGCGAGAGGGGGCAGGGGCGGCGCTCTTGCCTAACGCGAGAGGGTTGGCCGTTGCCCGCGCGCGCGGCGCGCGACCCGACGCGCACCGCGGTGTGGTGGTTTGATTCGGCTCGGGACTTTTGTCTTTTCGATTCTGGTCACCGGCTAACGGCGAGCGGAATTAAAGCGCGCTCGGACCATGCGAGTTCATGCGCGAGAGAATCCCGTCATCGTGCTTACATCGTGCTTTCCGTCATCGTGCTTTCCTCGTGCTCCGGGAGCCGCACCTGTCTCTCAAAGGAACCCCGGCGGGATGAGTACGCTGTTGATGATGTGCACGAGGCCGTTGGTGCACACGACGTCAGCCGCCTGCACCTGCGCCTGGTTTACGAAGACCTGCAGACGGCCGTACGGCGCAGGGGCGCTCTGGTTGGTGACGACCAGCACTTGATCGCCATTGACCGTCGTAACATTCTGCCGCGGCCCAAAGTCGGCAGCACGGAGGGTGCCTGATACCACATGGTAGAGGAGGAGGTCCTGAAGCTTTCTGATGTTGATCGGCTGGAACAGAATCGAGAGGGTTGCCGCAGGCAGCTTGTCAAAGGCCAGGTCGGTCGGCGCAAACACGGTGAAGGGACCGGGTCCGGAGAGCGTGTCAGTGAGTCTAGCGGCCTGCAGCGCCTTAACAAGGGTCGAGAGGTCCGCGGTGGCGTTGGCGGTCTGGACAATGTTCATCGTCGCCGATGATGGCCCGACGGTCTGCACGGCCGCAGCCGCAGGGACCTCGTGCAGGAACGTCGGTGGGAGGAGTACGCTGTTGATGATGTGCACGAAGCCGTTGGTGCACACGACGTCAGCCGCCTGCACCTGCGCCTGGTTTACGAAGACCTGCAGACGGCCGTACGGCGCAGGTGCGCTCTGGTTGGTGACAACCAGCACTTGATCGCCATTGACTGTCGACACATTCTGCTGCGGGCCCAGGTCGAGAGACGGGACGTTGCCATTGAGCACGTGGTAGAGCAGGAGGGCCTGGAGTTTTTGCACATTCTTTGGGTCGAGCAGGTAGGAGAGGGTTCCCGCAGGCAGCTCGGCAAAGGCCAGGTCGGTAGGGGCAAACACGGTAAAGGGAGTGGTCCCAGACAGGGTCCCGTCCAGTCCCGCCGCAGCCAGAGCCTTGACCAGGGTCGAGAGGTCCGCGGTGGCGTTGGCGGTCTGGACAATGTTCATCACGGCGGCGGCCGGCGCGAGGCATGCTGCTACGAAAAGTCCATACAGCATTTTCTGCATCTTCGGTGTCCCCGAACTGCATCTTCTATTCCATCTCGCCTCTCGAATTCCTCGAATTCCTTCTATTCGGGAATCTTCACTGCGTACGTTTCATGACAATTTGCTCGAAGAGTCAGAGCTGAGAGTGTGGGCGGCATGGACTCACCCTAACAACACCTTCTGAAGTCGGCTCTAGAGAATGCTGACTCCGCTCTCCGGTCCACCTTCTCAGCATGAATATCAGTCTCCCACCTGCCATAACTCCTTCGGCCGCCCCCTCTCTGGTCCGCTCTCATGCCAGATCATGCGCGCCATCTGGCGGCAGCACGCAGCACGGGTGCGCGGCGGCACGTCACCCCTTCGGATACCCTCCTTCGGATGCATCTCCCATCGGAACCACCCGCTCACATCACACACTGCATCCCAAACGTGAGGCCCCCGGCGCGCCGTTTCTGGCGCTTCTTCCCCTCGCCAAGCGTGCGAAGGGCGTTCTCGACCGCTTTGGGTAGCGCGGCGGCCGCAGGCAGTGGCTTGGGAAGCGTGAGTGTTCCATGAGGCTTCCTGCGCTGGGCTGCGTTGCAAGCGTCCTGCGCCATCCTGACGAGCTCGTCATCAAGGTATCGCAGGTGAAGTAACACGTCCGCGCCGTTGCCGTGGGCGTCGCTTTGGGATTCACAGAGGGTGGGCACATGATGCATGCACACGATGAGCAGCGCGCCAGCAGCACCCGGCGAGGCCTGCTGGCGGCCCTGCCCGAATCTCGCCGCGATCTCGCCCGGATCTCGCCCGGATCGGCTCGCGCGGGTATGCGCCGCGCTGGCCTGCGCAAATGCAAAATGGCAGATGCGCCCGCAGACGTCGCACGGCGGCGAGCGGCCTAGGTTAGCCTCCTTGTCGACGGGATCCATCGGGGTGTCGACGCAGCCGTACTCGCGCCTCGCCTCATCACGTAGCCGAAGCTCCTCCGCCACCAAGCGCGCGAGCTCGGCGTGGACCTCGGGAGAGTGGTCAGCATGCGAGGCGCGTACGAGGATCTGCTCGACGTCGATGACCGGCTCCTTGGCAAGCATCTCGTACCGGCTCGCTGCGGCGGCCGCATACCTATGGGCAAGAGAGAGAGGAGAGAGAGGGGAGGGGGGCGTCCGTGGTGAGCACTTGCATGTCGTACCGGCTGGCTGCGCAGCCGCGCGTACGAGAGCCAATCGATGAGCACGAAGTTGACCGCCTCGGCCGTATTGAAGCCATGCGAGAAGCCCGCATGGTAGCCCTGTGGCAGCGTCACCACAAACTGACCGGCCTGCTGGACGGCGCGACACACGGGCACGCCTGCATCGAGGAGCTGCCAGGGCGGCACCATCGACGCCTTCTTGACGAAGAGCTCAGGGTCGACATCGACTTTGCTCGCAAACGCGCGGGAGAAGGTGCGCTCGAAGCGCTCAGCGTAGCGCGGGCTCACACCGTACCACGTCTTGGGCGCTCCTTCATGCAGGTACGAGGTCGAGTACATGTACTGGTCCTCCACGTGCCAGCAGAACATCGAGAAGAGCATCCCAAAATAGAGCATCGGCGTGTTCACACCCGGGATGGCGTACTCGACGAACCGAAGCAACCCGCGCTCGTGTTCTGCGAGCTGTTGCAGCGACCATGGATGCGCTCCATAGGTACCTGTGCGCGGGAAGGCCGTGCCGTCGAGGTCGCTGCAGTACAGGATGCGCCCTTCGCTCTCGGAGGCCAACCCGTCCCAAAACCATTGCTCCACCTGCTCGGGCGATGGAGGCGGGCACTCGGCCTCGGTGGTGCCCGTGCCCGCGCCCGCGCCGTCCGCGGCGACCGGGGCGAAGCAGGTCGCGCGAAGCTGCGCATCGAGAGCTTTGTACTGTTCAAGCGAGTAGCGCGCGTACTTATGCGTGAAGGAGCAGATAAAGGGGCCCGCTCGCGACCCGGCCGCCGGCCCGCCTACCTCGACCGCCGGACGCGCCTTGATGGCCTGCAGCCGGGCCTCAAAGGAGTCCTCAGGCCCGATGGGCGTGTAGTCGGCTGCCGAGGGCCGCCTCCCAAGCCTAGTCTGCTCGCCGTACGCGTCCTCGCCGTGCGCGTCGTGCTGAGGGTCGTGCGCATCCCCTACCACAGCCGCATCCGAGCGTGAGGGCACCGCTGCGGCACTGTGTCTCGCGCGCTTCGTGTGGTCGGCGTCGGCGTCGATGGCGCTCTGCACCCCGTCAGTCTCCACCGCGTCAGCCGGTGGCGGTGGGGCGAGGTCGGCCTCGGCTGGCTGCGAGGCGGCCGTACTCACGCCTCCATAGTTCTCGGCGTCGCGGTGCCGATGGAAGATCTTGGGCGGACGGAAGGAGGGTGGCGGCTGAATGCGGAAGATGCCAAACTCGTACGCCTGCGCTTGGACCGAACGGATGTAAGCCATCGGATCGGCAAACTCCTCCTCGGTCGGGCAGAAGAGCGGCGCGTCGACGATCTCGTGAGGCTTGCCCTCGATCGGCTTGGATGCACCCATGGGCCGCGCCACCAGCGGCGTGCAGCGTGGGCAGCGTGGGCCACCGGGCGCGAGCGGCTTGGGAAGCCGGCGCGCTCGTGCATGGCCGCAAGTGCACGGGTCGGCAACCTCGCGCTCACGCTTCATCTGCGCATATCGCTGCCGCCGCTGTTCGGCCTCCTCCATCTTCTCGAACTGGCGCATGTACATGGCCATTTTCTCTGCCTCGCGCGTGTCGGCTGCCGTCGGCTCAGTGCTGGCGCTCTTCTTCTTCTTCTTCTCCCCCGACGAAGAGGCGGGAGGAGGTGGCTTCACCGGGGGAGGTGCCTCCGCCTTAGGCGCAGCTGCGGCACTGCTGATGCTGCTCTGGCTGTACAGAGCGGTGTGCTGCTGCGCGAAGATTTTGGCGAACGGTACGTCGTCATCATCGTCGCTGCTGTCGTCCGGCATCGCTGCTGACCACTCACACGTTCCGTGGGGTCGAGTGGACGCCGAGCGCTCGCCGCGCGCCGTTATGTCAAGTCAAGTCAGACTTCCGTATTCATCAGGGTCGTCGTTTATGAAGAACATGAGAAGTCTACTTCGCTTAGTGGGCATTCCGAGTTTCGGGGGAAGTCCATTTTCAACCCCAGAGCACAGACTTGACAAGCGGGGAGAGTGACGTCCTGACGAGAAGCCTTCAACGGAGGACCCTCGCGACGCTCTCGGCTCGGAGACGGACGGGACTGGGACAGACGGTCGCGCGCAAGCCTCACCGCCCTCGTCCATCTGATCACATCAGTCATACCACCCACATCGGTCATCGCGCACCGGACACCGGTACCTTTCGGCAAAGTACGAGCTGTACTTGTACACGGCTGTAACACGGCTGCAGCACAGGCCCCCGCCCGTCCCGAGGTTGTGCCGCGCTATACATTCGGGACGCTAGGCCTAGCCGCTGGCCGCTGGAATTGCGCCTATCGTATCGCCTTCTCGCACATGCGCCGCCAGCAGGGGGCATCCGCGCCTCTCGCTCGCCCCCCGCGCGTTCCCTATGGCACGCTATACGCCCCCACTCTTCGATCCTCAGGTCTCACCGCCTCAGACCGCCTCACACAGGGTGTGTCACACACCCACACGCTGCCAGACCAAACACACACCCTACATGTTGAGAACATCGCCGGTCCAGGGGCCTGTTTTCCAGTTTGGATGGGAGAGCACGCCGCAGATGACAGATTGTGCAGCTTCCATGATCGCGTGCGTCATCCCTCTCTACCCGTTGAAAGAGGGGGTGGGGGGTCGGTCGCTTCGCTGCACCGCAGGGACGCGAGAGCGGCCACCATCACGCGAGTTCTTTTCGTTTCGTGGGGCGCTTACCAGCCCCCCTGGCCGCCGCCGCCGCCGGGAAATCCGCCGTAGCCTCCCTGCATCTGGGGGGCGCCGTAGCCGCCCGCACCCGGCTGCGATACGCCGTAACCGGCGCCAGGAGCAGCGCCGCCGCCGTACCCAGGGTAGCCTCCCTGGCCACCCTGGCTGCCGTAATTTTGCTGTCCGCCGTAGCCAGGCTGTCCGCCATAGCCAGGCTGTCCGCCGTAGCCTGCGATCGCGGGGCGGGAACGGGGTGAAAGGGGCGGTGAGCAACAATGGGGAATCTTGGGGAGGGCATAGGGCACGCTTCCGGGGGCGTTGGGCGTACCGGCCTGACCGCCGAAGCCGCCCATCATGCCGCCGACCATGCCCCCACCCATGCCGCCGCCCATGCCGCCGCCCATGCCGCCGCCCATTCCACCGCCGAACATCATGCCGCCGCCCATCCCCATACCCCCAGGCTCGCTGTGCGCAAAGCGGCACGAGTCCCCGCGCGTGCACTGCCCCTTTTGCCAGTCGAAGCACACACGGTGGCCCCCACCGCCGCCACCGCCGCCGCCGAAGCCGCCGCCGCCGCTGCCGCCCTCGCCGTCGTGCGAGAAGCGGCACGCGGCGCCGCGCGTGCACTGCCCCTTTTGCCAGTCGAAGCAGACGCCGCGGCCGCCGCCGCCACCACCGCCGGCAAATCCAGTGCCATAGCGCTCGACGGTGACTCCGCCCGTGACCTGCTCGGCGCGCTCCTTGCCCTTACGGTCGTCGAAGATCTTCACGTACTCAACCAGCGTCCCCGGCTCGAGGCTATTGCCGTCCTCGATGTTCGAGAAGTGGCAGAAGAGGTCCTCACCGCCACCGCTGGGTGTGATGAAACCAAAGCCACGCTCGGTCCAGCGGCTGACTGTGCCCCGCTCGCGGCCGTTGGCGGTCGGGGGCATCATGACGGCGGGCGGAGGCGCTCCCATCGGGTTGGTAGGCATCGCGCCCGGCATGCCCGGCTGTGGTTCGCCCATCATCTCTTCTCAGCCACGAGCACTCGGGCGCAGTCGTCGCGTCGTCGCGCGTCGGGTTGGGAGATCAAAGTGCGGACTCCAGATGTCTGATTGCGAATCCTAACTGAGGCGGGCGCTCCGTTTAAAGCTCCGTTAATGCTGACCCGAGTTTGGGCGAGGGGTTGGTTAAGGGTTGGGAGCCCTGCGCCTCGGCAACTGCTCCCAAAGTGCACCCTTAGCGATACCCCAAAAATACGCCGCATGCTGAGCCATGAAATAACAAAGGGAGTTCTGGGATCGGGTGGGAGCGTCCGCTACGTCCGACCCCGCGCCGGACCGCCCAGACTAGAGACTTAGTTTTATATCTGAATTATATCTGAAAAGTTTAGTCAGTATAGTAAGTGCGGCGAGACCCGTGTTTTCATGCCTCGGAGCTACATGTATACTTCGCAAGCTTGTAGCTTGATGACACCAATCGCTCGCCCGTTCCCCGGTCGGGAGCTCCCATGCTGGTGCCCTCTGCCTCAGGCATGTTTACTCAGGATGGTTGCCCGCAGCCCGCAGCCCGCAGCTACAGGCAGTCTGGCCGCGCTTTGCAGTCGACGTGACCAGCGCTGCGCCAGTCCGGCTGCACACAGACTGATGTCCGCGCAGCGTCAGTCCGTGTTATCACGGGCGCTCACGCTCCGTCTGGCGACCTCTGTCGTCTGTGCTTTCATTCGCGACGTTCAGACCCTCCAACCGTGCTGAGCAGCGACGCGATGAAAGGCCTCGCGCGCTTCTTGCTCTCCGTAGGCCACGTTCGGTCGAAGTGGATCGAGCCGCGCCTCACCCACGATGAAGAGAGAGCGAAGCTGGATGAGGAGCGACTCGATGGAGTATGCTGGGCTCCAACCAGAGGAGGTGAGGAGCTCGATGCATATGGAGCCGCCAAGGGTCACGTGGCCTGTATGGAAGGCGAAGCGCGGTCGGAGCACACGCACAAACGGCGGATTCATGGGGAAGTCCTGTGAGAAAAGCATCTCCATCTCGATGTGCGCAGGCACCGAGTGCTTGTACGCAAACGCCTGAAGCTCGTTGAAGAGCGCCGTGTCGTCTGGCGGCGTCACGGCCACCGCCCAGCGATACCCGTTGGCCTCGTCTGGCATGGAGACGACGATGCCCTCGTTCTGGCCGCGTGTCTGAAGTTTCATGAGCCGCATGTACTCCTTGGTGATCACCTTGGTCGCCGCTGCTGAACCGCCGTTTGCAAATGCCTTGGCAAGGTCCTTCTCCATTGCAAGGTCAAATGCACTTTCGACGGCAGAGGTCGGATCGGGCGCACCGTCGGCGACTCCGCCGCCTCCGTCTCGGATGGCCGCCACCTCATCTTCACAGTCAGCAAAGCCGCCGTGCTCTTCCTCGTCCTTGTCCTCGTCCTCGTCCTCGTCCTCGTCCTCGACATCATCATCTTGCTCGTCACCGTGTGCAAATGAGCTCTGCGCGGCTGCCCTTGGGACCTTGGCGCTGCGCGGAGCCTCGCACATGCTACAGCGCTGGAGCAAAAGCTCGTTGGGCTCCTCGTGGCAGTACGTGCAAAAGGCGCACGTCCAGAGTTCGGGATGGGATGCCATTATCTGTCCCTAGAAAATCAGGCGCGCGGCCGTGGCGTTGTTGATGTGCGGCAGCCGGTCGATGAGCGAGAGGCGGTCTGCGTGAGCGTTGGACGCGTGGCGGTCCTGTGGCTGAGCGACTCCATTGCCGCTGGTGCTCGTGAGTAGTGCTCGGCCGCGGTGATCGGTTTGTACTACTCCAGTCACTAATCCGTCCATGTGGTTTCGCCAATTCTGCTTCCTGTGTGTACTGGACGTTCCCTGCAGAACGATAGACTCAGACGACTCTGACACACATATCATCTCAGCTGCCGCACTCTGGAGACGCGATCCTGACAACCGCCTGTGCACGCGCAAGAGCGACGCGATCCGGCCTCTCCAAGGAGGCAGCCCTGCTACAGTAATGGACGGTTGCCCAGTGCATTTCGACCCCAGAACGATGATCCCGACGATGATCGATGTGGGCCTCTATTCGCATGCTGCTCTGCTCTCGCTCTCTCTCCCTCGCTCGCTCTCTCGCTCACCACAGCCGCCCATCTTCCAGCTGCGTGGGGCCATCGCAGCGCAATCGGCGCTCCATCAAGCACCCTCGCCCTCGGGGGTGTAGCCGCGTCTTCAGCTAGCCATAGAGCTGGATCGGGCCACCTGAATCTCAGGCGAATCTGGCGGCGTGGGGCCTCCGACCCCAGCCAGAATCTCCGCCGGAATCTCTGCTGGAATCCCTGCATTGACTGCGGCGTCTACGGCGGCGGTCGATGTCCAGCCACCGTTGGCGGAGCTGGTGGGTGAGAAGGGCGCGCCGATGGCCGCGGGCGGAGTCAGGGGACTCACGCTGGCGGCGGCGGAGAGGGATTGGCCTGACGCCATTAGGCTCGGCGCCCCATCCCGCGCAGGGTGGGCGCCGATAGGCTTGGGTCCTGAGGGGGATCCTGAGGGGCCTATAGACGTATCTAACGGTGGCGGCGGCAGCGGCGGCAGCGGCGGCGGCAGCGGCGGCGGCGGCGGCGGCGGCGGCCATGTTGTCGGCAGCGGCGCGACAGTTACACGATCGGCCAGCTGAGCTTGATCCTCGTGCTCGCCCTCGCCGCCCTCGCCCGCCGCCTGCGCCGATGCCGATGCCGCCGACTGCTGCTCATGCTGCTGCTGCTGCTGCTGCCGCTGCTGCTGCTGCTGCTGCTGCTGCTGCTGCTGCTCCTGCACCTGCACCTGCACCTGCTGCTGCTGCTGCTGCTGCTCCTGCTGATGATGAAGCTCCTGCATGGACAGTGAGAGGGGCGAGAGCAAGCTGCAGCTCGGGGTCGTCGTCGTCCGACGGTGCGCGTAAGGTGCTCCCGCCAAACTGCAGAGCGTCCTCGTGAGCGCTCTCGCCCTCGGCGGGTGGAGGCAAATCGTGCTCACGAGGACCCTCATGGTCAGCCTCGTCGCCCTCTTCGCCCTCCTCCCCATAGTCCTCCTCGTCATAGTCACCATCCTCCTCGGCGCGGCTGGCACGCGCTACCGCCGGCCGACCCTCGCGCCCCATCGCGCCCAGCCCAAAGGTCGTCGAGGCGGCCATCTGCCTCGCGTCCTCGTGAGCGTCCTCGTCCCGCATGGACGCTCCTCGTCCTCGTCCCCGTCCAAGCTGGGCGCTGTGCTGGGCGCTGTGCTGAACGCTGTGCTGGGCGCTGTGCTGGGCGCCCCAAATGGACTGTTCGACGTGCACGGCGAGCTGAGCAGCGAGATCCCACGGATGGGCGCTGTGCGGAGTACTTGCATGCTGGGCACCGTGCTGAGAGCGCGCGCCGCCGCCCATCGCATGCTGGTGATCCTCCTCGTCCTCCTCGTCCTCCTCGCCCCTGCCGCCGCCGCCGCTCCCGGCGTAGCCGCCGCTGCCGCCGCCGCCGCCGCCGCCGCCGCCGCCGCCGCCGCTGCTGCTGCCAGCGCGCGGCTGCCCATCCTGCAGGGATTGGCGGATGGCCTCAAGGAGCATGAGCTCCTCGAGCTCGTCCTGCCACGAGTCGGCCGCCTCGCCGGCGCCAGCGCTCTCGCGGCTCTCGCGCCTCGCCTGCTGCGCGCGCAAGTGCTCGGAGGCGCGATGACGGTCGAGGAGCGGCACGGTGGGAGGCGAGGCCGTGTGAGATCCGCGCATCGCTTGTTCAGCTGCTCGCCGCTGTGCCTCGAGCCATCGCGTTTGGGTCTCGTCGTCCTCGTCGTGGATCGAAGTCGCGAGCCGCATGGGCGACGCCGTGAACGACGTAAACGGGCTCTCGCCAGGTGGCGTGGCGCCCAGCGACGCGCCTCGCGAGCCGTCGCGGCCCACGGCCGTGTGGATGGACGTGTGAATGGCCGCGTCGGCTGCAGGACTGGAAATGCGTTGGGCGCCGGGGATAGGCTGCGCGTCGGAGCCGGAGAGAAGGCCTGGTGGCAGCATCATGCCTCGCTCCGCGAGTCGGTCGAGGTACGCCTTTTCCTCTCGATTCTGCGTGGGAGGGGGGGTACACGGGATGAGACGCAGCCCGAGGGAGACGAAACGAGAAACTCCGAGATCAACTCCGAGATCAGGGGGAAGTGGGGATACGCTTGCACCCGCCGAGTGCGCGCTTCGCGAAGAGTGGCAGGGCCCGTGGGAGAGCCGAGCCGCCACGCGCAGCTCGGCTGGACAGTGCACGACGATCCGGGCGCGCGGGCGCTGCCACGCGCGAGCGCGCACCCTCGTCCCGATCTGCGCCTCGATCGCACGCTGCTCCTCCTCCTGAAGTCGCTCGCGCTCAGCCGCGTTCATCGGGCCACGGAAGGTGGTGGCGTAGTTCTCCCTCTTGCAAAATGGGCAGCTCGCCGTCCTGTTGGCGCGCGGGCTCACCTGCAGGAAGCACTCTGAGCAGATGCCCTGCCTGCAGCAGTTGGAGCGGTTGAGCCCACCGGGGTAGTACTGCGACGAGAGGCAGTCGGGAAGCAGACGGCACGGGACACTTGAGTGATGCGAGGATGAGGAGAGCACAAGGGAATGGAGTAGCCTTCCATACGCGGCGGCTCAATAGTCAGAATGTGCTGCCGATGCGCTCACCAGCATGCAAATGGGGCACTCTTCCTTGTCCCCTCCCGCGTCGTCCTCGCCCTTGAAGAATGGAGCAAGCTTTCGTTCGAGCACCATCTTCCTAATAGTCCGCGGGTCCCCTGCAAGTGCAAAAGGCGGGTGGGCACGTCAAGCATCGCGGGCGCGGACGCGGGGCTGTGAGGGCATGCCACGGAAGCCACTTTGCATGCGATGCGCACATTGCGAGTTCAGCGGAAGCTGCCGTGGGAGGAGGTGGGCCGGGTCGATGGCAGGGCGCTTGCCGCTGCTGCCGTTGCCCGACTGTGTCTGGCCCATGATTGCCGGGGGAGCTTTCTTGCCAGCAGCGAACTCCTCGCAAGGGCCGGAAGGAGCGTACGGCGCAGAGGCGCAGAGTTGGGCGCCCCTGGGTCCTGGCTGGCTGGCTGCTGCGAACTTTCATAGACGAACTATAGACGAAAGAGTGACGAAAGTGAACTATAGACGAAAGTTTCATTGAGAACCGTCCCCTCTTCTCAACAGGAGCCGAACACGAACGACTCCCACCGTCCGCGACTAAACCTTCTCGGCAATAGGCGAATTTGATCAACCCGGTTCACAAAGTTCAAGTCCTCATTTATGAAAACACTGGTCTTGCTTCACCTTGCCATCATCAGCGCCGCGTCACGACCTTCATATCGACGCTACGCCAGCCGCACGCTTGCCGAAACGCGGTGGTCGCCCAACGTCGAGTGCGGAAACACGCACTGCTCTGAGCAGGTGCACCTCGCCCTAGGTGGGCCTGGCGAGATGATTGTCATCTTCGTCACGCAAGACGACACGACTCCCTCGGAGGTTCGCTGGCGCGACTTGGATGTGGATGAGCCGCAGCAGCGACTGGCGACAGGCTCTAGCCAGACCTACTCCCAGTTGCAGTGGATCGACCCGATGCTGATCGATCCAGCGATGGGTGCGGCGACTTCCACGGCAGACCAGGTTGTCCAGTTGCAGGACCCTGCGCACAAAGACAATGTGATTTTCGGCCTCGGGATGTACAACAACCCGAATCTGATCTACAATGCGCCGCTTGTCCATCAAGTCAGCCTCAGCCCGTGCCTTGGAGGTGCCTCGTACGAGTATGTGGTCGCTGGCGACAATCGCGTGCACCGCTTTACAATGCCACCCGACGCGGGCGCTGCGCAGTACCCTTACACCTTTGGCATGACGGCGGACCTCGGTCAGACGGCTGCCTCAGAGGCCAACGTTGCCCTGCTGCGGCGCACGCTCGCCAACGCGGACGCGGAAGGCAGCACAGCCACGGTGGTGTTGCTCGCGGGCGACTTGGCATACGCTGATGGCTGGTTCTCGCGTTGGGATTCCTTCGGTCGGATGATGGAGCCACTCGCAGCCGAGTACGCGGTGATGACGACTGGGGGCAATCACGAGATTGGAACCGGCGAGGCCTGGCTATCGTACAATGTGCGCTATCCCATGCCGCATCAGTCAAGTGGCAGCAAGTCGAATCTTTGGTGGTCGCGTGATGTCGGCCCCGTCCATCTGGTCGCCCTCTGCTCCTACGCTGCGACGCATCCCGGCTCGCTCCAGTACCGGTGGCTCGAGCGCGACCTCGCGGCACTCGATCGGCAGCGCACGCCCTGGCTCATTGTCCAGATGCACGTGCCCTGGTACCACTCGAATTCGCTCCATCGAGACGAAGCGGTGGCGATGCGCCGCAATATGGAGCTGCTGCTGTACAAGGCAGGCGTCGATCTGATCATCGCGGGCCATGTGCACGCCTACGAGCGCACCGTGCCCGTGCTGGACGGCCACCCCAACGCGTGCGGTCCCGTGCACCTCACGCTTGGCGACGGCGGCAACCGCGAGGGCGCAGCGTTGCCGTGGCTCGAGCCAGCCCCATCGTGGTCAGCCTTCCGCGCGGGATCGTTTGGGGTCGGTGCGCTGCGCATCCACAATGAGACGCATGCGCTGTTCAACTGGACGCGCACGAGCTGCGAGGACGCGAGCGCACCCGAGCACATCAACATGGACCCCACGTGCGTGCGACACCCTCAATTGCCTCGATCTCAATGGATATCAAAGACGAAGTGACCCTTGATTGCCTTGAATTGCCAGCGACGGGCCGCCCTCTCTGTGTGCACCCCCCCCCAGGTGCGAGACCATGGCAAACGGCCCTTGGTCGTTTGGGTCGGACGATTCGGTCCACGCGGCTGACCACGTAGACCCGGAGTGGCTCGTTCGCCCGAAACAGCGCGACCCGATCCTGGCAGGATGCTTGCTACCGGAGCTGATCGAGGTGCAGACGCCGCCGCCCATGCGTACCAACACCATGACGATGGCCAAGACAAGTGCGGCGCGCGTCGAGACCTCGTCGTTTTCGTCCTGGCAAGGGCTTGTCAGCGCTGTGCCGCTCGCACTCACAGTTGTGCTCGCCGGGCTGATTGGGTTTCGCCTTGGGGCAAGGAGCAGCCGCCGAATGTCACCGGCTGACTTGCTCCCAGCAAGGCTCGAGGTATGCACAGAGCAGGAGCAAGAGTGCGCCTACCTGGCCATGCCCTGAGAGAGACCGATTGCAGTTATACTTTATAGGTGTGCAGGATCGACGGGGGAATAGCGGGCGGGTCAGTTTAGACGACTGGGAGTGAAGGGCTAGGGAGGGAGGAGTTCAACTTTCCGCTTCGTTCGGGTTTCTCCAGGGGTTTTCACGATCGGTACCGAGACCGCGAAGTTCGGAAGCCCCTCACCCTCATCTTCCCGTTTCGCCGAGCCGTCCGCCCCCCATCCGATCTTCGCGATGGAGTACAAAAGCTTGGAGCGCCGAATCGATGGTTATCGACGCGCGGCTGGTGTGCCTACGAAGACCTTCATAAACAGCCCGGGGATCAATGATCCCCACTTCATCATTTGGAGCCGCTTTGGCGCGCTGCAAAAGGCATACGGCACGTACGAGCTCGACGGTGCTGCCAAGCGGGCTCTGGCAAAGCGGATTGAAAAGGAGAGGTACAAAATGACATGTTTTGACAGCTCCGCCGCCGCACTCGCCCAGGCGCTCAATGCACCCCCAAAAATGAAGTCCGAAGTTCATCGCATCGTGTTCGGCCACGACGTGGATGGCGGCTCGGAGGAGGCCGAGAACCCGCTGCTGGCCAGACTGCCAAAACGGCCGGCGAGTGCAATGCCTGTGCTGCAGCGTGCGCCGCTTCCGGAGGCGTATGCGCAGACGGGGAAGCTTGAGGTTGGCAAGCCATTGGGCGTGACGCGGCCGTCGGCGGTGCGGCCACGGCCGTCTAGTGGCGGGCGCATGACGCAGATCATGCATGTGCAGCGCGGCACACCGGAGTTCCAGGCAGAGATGGAAAAGGCGAGGACAAAGTACATAATGGCATGGGCGAATCAGCGAGGCAACCCGCCACCTGTGCACGAAATCCCGGGCGTGCCCAATCCGCGTGCGTTTCATACTGGCCGGCGATGATTTTCGAAGATTTTTGGCTCGTCGATGCAGGACGTCGACCGGGCCGGTCTTGGGCGACCTACCCCGAGTAGACAGTAGTCAGACAACGAGTTGCGGTTCCGACTTGAACGCGGAACGCTCGGTACTTATGCCGACATTCTTGCTGAGCGATTCAACGACTTTATCGCTGGCGCCCTATCGCGGGCGCGACGGCACGTCGTCCCGTCGCGAGCGTCGGTAAAATGAAAAAATAATAATCCGGTGACTTATGTCTAATACGTGAGCGGTCTAAGAGCCATGAGCGGTCTATTATCACACCGAAAACTTCCCAAAACCAATTAATAGTTTTCTATTGGGAAGTTCTACTCACTCACATATTGTGCCATCATGCACATGGACATGTCGCTACGCGTGTCGTGTGCGATCCCGATCTGTCAAGACTTGTTATCATGCTGGGTTGCTGGCTCTCAGTACTGAGAGTGTGTGTTGTGACTACCGTTGTGACTCTCGCTGCCGCCAGGATCCCGATGATTGCGCGCAGTGGTTGATGCTGCCGCCGAAGCGGCTAGCGCCATGTCTCGCTGCCGCGCCACCATGCGCAGCCCGCGCTCCAGCTTCTTGGTGCGCTCCTGTTCGTGCCATAGTTTGGCTCGTTGCTGCTCGAAGGCCTCGCGTATGCTCGCGCAGCGCGCCGCACTGGCCAGCAGGGCCGCGGCCTGGTGCTCGGCGAGCCTGTGAAGCTCGTGCGCCCGCTGCTCGGCGGCGTCCCGTCGTTGTTCCGTGCGGACGACGTGCCGCCCCATGCTCTGCAACACACGCTGCTGCGAAACCGCTGTCCGAGCGGCCTCGTCGGTCGCCTTGAGCCAGCGGCGCGCGTTCGGGACCACGGCCGGAAGCACAGTGAGCAGCTCGCGGTGGCTCAGGAGTGGGGCCGAAGGCGGCGGCGGCGCGTACTCGGCCTCTTCATGAAAACCGGAGACAAATGGGGCGGGGACTATTGTACGCGGGGTCGGTTGCGGGGATGCTCGAGAGAAGTGTTTGCTGAGCCGACCCTTCACGGCCGGTGAGAGGCGCTCAGAAAGCCTGATCAACTCCTCCTCCGGCATTTGTGCCAGGTAGCTGATCGTCATCATTGCGTCCGACATCCTGCTCCAGCGACCTCAGCGACCTCGGATGGCTTGGGCTTGGCGATCTGGCCGTACTTGGCGAAGAGCTTGGCTTTCTCCTCGTCGGAGAGGTAGGCGACAGTGCCGGTGCTCGACGACGCGATAGGTGTGGGCGTGCTCGGGACGGAGCTTGGCGATGACGGCTCGATCCGTGGTACCTTTGAGGGCGGTTGCGAGGTTGACATTGTGATGATGACAAGCAGAGTGAGAAGCAGAGTGCCTTTTTCATCGGACACATGCGCTTTACATGTAGAAGGAAAGCCTTTACGGGATCAACGATCTTCCGGATCGGTACGACTTTTCGTATCTGCGTAAATTTATGCCGTCGGAAAAGCCAGCCGCCGACGGCGATGTCGCTGAGACGCGCAGCCTCGCGCGCCGTGCCAGCGAGGCAGCTCTGCTAGCAAGGAGTGATGTGCTGCTAGCCAAGCCGTGGCACGGCTTAGCGGCGGGGTGCATCGCTGGCGCCTCGGGAGTGATCATCGGCCACGCCTTCGACACTGCGAAGGTGAGGGCTCAGGTGAGCAGTGGTGGTGGCAGCAGCAGCAGCAGTCACCAGCCGCCAAAGTCGCTGCTCTCGCTTTACCGCGGCATCCTACCGCCGTTGCTCACGACTGGAGCGGTGCGCTCCATGTACTTTGGCGTGTACGAGACGCTCAAGCCTCTGACATCGACAGCCATGAAAAGGCCGACAACTGAGCTGTCAGTCGTCTTCGTCGCAGGAGCGTTGACAGGTCTGATCGTCGCACCAGTGACGGCGCCGGTGCAGCGCCTGAAGCTGGTGCAGCAGGTAGAGGGCGGCTCGGTGCGCGAGGTGTGGAAGCGCCTCATGGCGACAGGCGCTAGCAGCCTGTTCCGCGGGCTCGGGCTCCACACCGTCTTGGAGACCATCGGCAGCGGCTGCTACCTGCTGGCATATGCGGCGACCAAGAAGGCCGTTGCGAGCGAGCGTGGCGCCGCTCCCGGCGCCGGCAGCGCCTCGGCAGCCGAGGAGCCGCTCTCAATACGCGTCGCGTGTGGAATGGTCGCGGGCTGCTGCGGATGGATATCCATCTACCCTTTGGACGTGCTGCGCTCGCGCGTCATGTCGGTGGGCTCGGAGGCGGCAGTCGCGGGCAGCACTGCCGGCACCGCCGGCCTCTCGGGCCTCGTGGCGACTGCCGTGCGCGAGACGTATGCGAGCGGCGGCATCCTCGCGTTCTACAGGGGGCTCGGCTTCACACTCCTGCGCGCCGCACCTGTCGCCGGCACGGTGCTGCCCGTCTATGACGTGTCCAAGGTGTGGTTCGCGGAATTAGGAGCTTAGGCACTGCGATCCAGAACGAGAGCCGCCGTCTGACAGCCGCCTCCGCTAGCGCCCACACTTTTGGCTTTAGTCTGGCTCGGTGTCACCGCTAGAGCTCGTTGCCGGGCAGCGTGTGCACTCGCCGCGGCCCGCGCGCGTCCGCGTGAGCCGTGACGCGACACCACGCGCGGTCCCCCTCATCGATGGCGGCTTTTCGCTGAGACCGCCGGCGTTGGGGCTCGAGTTTTTGCATGTACGATGTAGGGCGGGCGGTGTGCGCGGTCTCGCGGCGTGGACGCCGACCGTCTCCCGGTCACCGGCGGTGCGGCGGAGCGGCGACCGCGTCGGGCGGTGCGTCGCGTGTATTAATAGCGTCACTGACGTCCCGGCGTCGACGACGCGGCTTCGCTTCACCCGCCCCGGCGGCCTCTCCCCGTTCGCTCTTAACTCACACGCACAAACTGCGGACACTCTCGACTCTGACTCATGAGGGTGGCGCGCCAGGCCACACGCACACACGACATGCCGTCTCAGTATTCGTTACGCGGACTAGTCTCTACGCCACTTATACGCCACTACCATGCGATGCGCATAAAATCGACTCCGCGACATAGGCAGTCCAGATCCTCCTGGTATCAAGCAGTGCACTCGTCACGGCGATTGCCGGATGCCTCGAGCAACAAGGTGCTCTCGTCTGTTCAATGCTCCGGCATGGAACCGCTCACCTCATCCCACTCCGTCACGCCGGGCGGGATGCGCGGCTTGAAGCCCTGGTAGCCGCTGATCGCTAATTCTGGGGGTACTCGCACCGATCCAACGTAAGCGTCCTGGACAATCTCCTTCATCGTTGAATAGCGGTTCACCACGGCAGGGTAAGCAGCCTGCGGCACCCGAATGAAGCGGTCCGGCCGCTCGAAGCCCGCGCCGCCCCTAATTCCACCCAACGGTGGGATCGCGCAACCGTCAGCGGTGACACCGATGGCACGCTGGCGTGGGATTGCGCAGCCGGCGTTCCCCATGCGCGTGATCAACCGCGGCTCCGACTTGTAAAGGTTCTTGCCGAAGCATTCGACCGGATCGCGTCGGATGTACGTGTCGCGGCCGGTGCCGTCGGCAATGTACTTGGCGGGCATGACAACTGCGAACAGGGACCAATGAGAGCGTGTGAGGGGATCGAACAATAGGACACGCCGCGTGAGCCTCGGCGGCGAACGCACTGTCGCCGCCACCCATCTTCGTTGCTGTCAAAAACAGGCAACCGAAGTTTAGGTGTGAAACTGTGAATCGGCTGTTAATACCAGGGCAACAACTCAATCGCCCACGAGCACCGCGAGTTCGTCCACGCTGATCGTGCCCGCGCTCGCCACCTGCTGCAGCTCCGCCGCCAGTGACCGCTCGCCTTGCGGGCCAGGGACCCAGAGGGTGCACTCGAGGGTGCTGACTGGCCACGGTCCAAGCTCCGATCGCTCGCGATAGACGCGGCGAGCGGCGAGCAAGGCCGCGCAGACCTCCCTGTGCAGTGGCGCGTGCTTCGAGGCCAGCGGGAAGATGGCGAATCGCAGGACAGCCGCCGTCGTCAGCCGGCGCTGCTGCCACGGCGCGAGGGTGTCAAGAGCTTGCGAGAGCACGAGGCACATGAATCGGGCGAGCTCGACTCGGCAAAAGGGGTGCATCTTCGTCAGGTCGGCGGCGAGAACGGGACCGAAGCCACTATCGCTCGAATCGGCGTCGAGTCTGGCCCGCTCCGCCTCCTCGTCCCTCTCGCTCGCACTTGTCGCACGACTCGCCGCTCCTGGCTCCGCTTCAGCAGCCGTGAGCGCCGCGAGCCGCGCATTCGGCGGGCAGCCTTCGACGAGGATGCGCAGCGTGGCGGCCGCTATGGCTCCCGTGTTCGGGTCGCGGTGCGTCACGTGATTCAGAAGCGCATCGTACAGTCCCTCCAACGAGCCCACGCGTGCGCGAATCGCAGGCGGCATCGACAGGTTCTTCAGGATGTTGGCCGCAGTGCGCACGCCCTCCATGTCGGTGCGGCTCGCATTGGAGCGGAGCAACGCGACACAAGCGGATGCAGCACCGTCGGACGTTTGCGCGAGTACCCGAGTGCACCCCAGCTCGCTCGAAGCGAGGTGCAGCAGCACTTGCAGCACATTCACTCGCAGGTGGCCCCAGCGCAGCAAACCCGCCTCCGCGACGTCAACTTCGGGATGCTTGTCGATGGCATCGATGGCCGTGGTGGCAGCAATGACGGCCGCACAAAGCACGCTAGCCGATGCCGGCGAACCTTCAGCTGCCTCTTGCAGGAGCGCCGTTACTGTTGCCTTGACCATTTCAGCCTGCTCGGCGGTCGCATCACTCAAGGTGGCTGACTCACAGAGCTTCCGCAGGGCTTTCGCGGCATTCTCAGCGTCGGCTGGAGGCGGAACCAGCGCACCGGTTCGCGTGTCGCTGCCCGACAGGCCAGTCAGCGAGGAGAGCAGTGTGGCGAGCATGACCGTCACGCCACACGATCGTTGACGGGACCCAGTCCATGCTTGCTATCGATCGCAATGATGAGCTTAGAACGAAACGGTTACCGCCGTCCAACGCTGCTGTGACCTAACAGGTCCCTAACCAGCACCTCACACTTGACTTGACTTGACTTGAAGGCAAAAGCTTTTTAGCTGATGGAGGTCTTCCCGGCGACGCCCACGTTCTTCGAGACTCCTGCTTATCCCGGATCGCATCTCGTGCCACCGGTGCCAGCGTCGCCGTCCACCGCAGCAGCGGCTGCAGCTGTCGACCCGACCACCACAATTGTGCCACTCGAGGCTGCACGACTGGTTGTACCGACAACTGAGCCGTCGATGAACGATGACCTTGCGATGGGCGACGAGAGCGATGATGTCGAGGACCTCGAGGATGACCACGATGATCGCGATGAGCTGGCTGTGATGGCCGCCAGGAGGTTAGTGTTGCCTTTGCCTCAGCATCCGCCCGGAGCTGGCGTGCAGCTGTCGCCGCGGCTGCAACGGCGCGCGCAGGCGCAGCCGATGCGGCTCGATACAACGGTGCCCGTATGCTGCTACCGGTACGCTCAGGGCCGCCCTGCGCTGGAGGCGGCAGACGAGCGGTGGCAAGGGCGCACTGCTTATCTGCACTACTTCTTGCCGGAGAACTGGTCGCCCTCATACAAGTTTACCGTCTTCGAGGACTCGTACGTGCTCAGCTTCGCGTGCGGCGCAGGTGAGCCTTGGCCGCCGACCTGCTACCACCTGGCGCGGCCGCTGCATGGCGCCCGACCGCCTTCGGGCGGAGCCCAGCGCCCCGAGTTCGAGCTCGTCTGGCCGATGGAGCTCGATCGCTCATTGCTCGAGATGGTGGACGCGGCGTGCGACCGCGTGATGCCCGGCGTGAAGCGAAAGCCCAGCGGGCTGGCGCAGCCGCTCTCGATGCATAGCGTCCACCTCAAGTTGCAGCGGCTCGAGATGTGAGGGCTGCGAGAAAGCACAACCATACACAAAGAGCCACGTCCGTCGGCGCGTTCTAGAGTAGAACGTCCGTTTCGCAGCAAGCACGTGGCGCTCCCGCCATGTTTCGGCACCGGGCGGCGGGAGGCGGGGTCGTGCGAGGCGCCCGTAAAGAGCTTACTGCGACCGAATTTCTCTACGATTTCCAATCTACACTGATACGAACTACTCACTGGAAGACCTAGGCTGCAGGCCTGCAGCTTCACGGCGGCCTGGCCCGTAGCCGTACTCCGATACTCCGGCTTGAACGGACTCTGCTGCCTCATCTCTCTCGTCTCTGCTCTCTGCAAACTCTGGTCTCTCGCTGCTCCTTGTCTGTGCACCGAGCTCCGTCACCCGTGACGTGAGTCAAGAGATGTGAGTCAACAGCTGACGTCCCCTCCCCTTCCGCGCCTCGCGCCCCGCCATCCCTTCCGCGCTCCGCCCTGGCTCACACAGTGTAGAGCGTCTTCGCGTCGTAGCCTATCTGGGAGCTCGTTGCGGCGTTCTGCAAGTCCGTGGCACCACCACCCCGGCTGGTGCTACTCAAACTGAACCCCGCGCTGCTTTTCTCGCCGCGGTCTCGGCGGCTCTGCGGCATCGCGAGGATGACTGGTGAAGGCGCCGTGAGCTGCATGTGCTGCGCGACGGCCGTGGCCCGGGGGCTCGAGATGTGCGCAGGGCCCCGAGTGCTCGACAGGGCGCCCGGCATCGGCTGCCAGGGCGTCATCTGCGGCTGCGGCTGCGGCTGCCGTGGCGGCGGCCGCGCCGTGGAGCGCACGGTGGCGGCAGCAGAGCACGCGGTGGCGTGAACGGCGACGGCTCCATTAGGATCCCGCACGGCCAATCCTTTTTTGGAAGGCGAACCTTTGGAACGGTTGGCGAAGGGTGCCTTGGGGGAGATCGTATTCTCTTGGGGGAGATCGTATCGATTGGGGGAGATCGTATCGAGCTTGGGGGAGATCGTATCCAGCTTGGGGGAGATCGTCTCTTCGAGCGGCGCGAGGCCACTGCAGAGGCGCGCCGATGCAGGCGCGGGCGGTGGCTGGTTCCATCGGCCATCTCCGAGATAACCTCCGAGGGCTGGCACGGGCAAGGGCGACACAGAATGGGGGGGCGCCGAGGGAGCCGCCCACGGCGACGGCGACAGGGTGGCCAGCCCCCTCGGCGTCGGCGGCAGCACGACGAACGGCCCTCCCGCTCCCTTTGCCAACGAGGTGGTGACCGCGCCGAATCCGTTGTGGCCGCCGACGATGCGGCTGCTCGGGACGGCGCTCAGTACCCCGCCGTTGGCGCGCGAGCCCTTGACGCCGTGTCGAGCGCCTTCAGCCTGCATGAGTTGGAGGAGCTGCAGCTGCATCTGATGCCGCTGCTGCTCGTCGTGCACGCCGCCCACGCAGTCCGCGCCATCCTCCTCGACCTCCTCGTGAAGCATCACGAGGCACCATGTGCGCGCGTGCTGTGTCTTGCGCCCCGCGGCCGTTTCGAATTCGGCCGTTTCGACCGCCCAGCGACCCTCGTCCAGCCCCTCGCCCACGTCGAGCGCCGTGTCGTGCGCCTTCGGCCGCGCGGGTGACGGGCGACAGTAAGCCGCCGGTCGAAGCACGTCGCACAGCGCGTAGCCCTGCGGCACGCTGTTCGAGCATCGCACCGCCTGCAGCTGGGCGTACTTGAGTGCGCCGCCTATGAAGCCCGACTCGGCGCGGTAGACATGGGCGGCGCGCAGCCAAGCCTGACGGTCCTTTGCAGCCTCAAGCCTCTCAGCGTGGTCCATGGTGAGCGCGGCGAGCACGCAGTTGACGCCGAGCACCACCAGGCCTACCACAAAGGCCGCGTAGAGCAGCCCGGAGAGCACCGGCATTGCGGAGCCGAGAAGGTCGTCGAAGTCGAACTCGCCAAAGAAGAGCAGCATCAAGCCGCGCACCGCGCCGCTCCAGCCGTCGTGCCACCAGTAGGCGGACTCGACGTGCCCACGCCACGCGTTCGGCAAGATGCCAAACGTGGGTGCCATCGCCGCGGCGAAGCCCAGGGTCCACACGAGGAGCACGAGCACCACGTAATAGCATGCCTGGGGCAGCAGCGCGGCGGCCGCGAGCAGGTGGGCACCAAAGTGCGGCGAGTGGATGGCGAGGGCGTAGAGGAGCCGCAAGCCGCCGGCGATCGCGCCGAGGCCGATGAGCAGGTTCGAGGCGGTCGAGTCGAGCGCGTTGCCGCCGATGGTGCATGCCAACGCGCGCGCGACCGGCGGCGAGAAGACGGGATGGAAGGGGAGGGTGAGGGAGATGCAAGTCCAGTAGACGCCGTCGAGGGCGGCCACATTGAGGTGCACCGGCCAGAAGGCGTTGAGGACGCGCCGGTAGTAGCGGAAGAGGCAGGGCAGCGAGCAGCGGCTCGGCTCATGATAGAGCTGCTGCAGCACAGGCAACACGCGGCAGGTGCCCGCGAAGAGCCGATCAACGCCCGAGGTCGTCATCAGGCACGCCGCGAAGAAGAAGCACGCGAACGAGCCATCGCGCTGCGCAAAGCCGCGCTCGCCCACGCGCTCGCCCACTCCGATCACGCCTCCCACGTGCACCTGGACGAGCTCCGAGCAATCGGGCGGCCGCTCGAGGCCACGCGCGGCCGCGCTCGTCGAGAGGGAGATGTAGATGAGGAGCACGCACCCAAAGGTGAGGAGAGCGTCGCCGAGGAGTGCGAGCCGCCCGAAGGCGAGCCACTTGTCCTGCACGAGCTGCACGAGCTGCGGGCAGGTGCGGATGAGTGAACCACGCTCGCACCGGATCAGGATCTCGAAGACCGTCGTGCGCCCAGCGTTGCCGAGCAGCCGGCTACCATCCGGGTGGGGGTGAGCGCCGGGGCGAGCGCCGGGCATACGGTGAGAGTTGGCGGGATCGAAGCAGACGTGTGGCGCTGGGTCCGTGTCGACGGCGCCGACGTGCTTGAAGAGCGTATCGATCTCTTCGAGAGGGGTGCGCACGCACGAGACGCGGCCGCACAGCCACACCGTCTCCGAGATGGCGCCGAGCGCCGCGCAGAAGGTCGCATTCGATCCATGCGCGGCCGCGAGCGCGAGGGGCGACTGGCCCCAGCCGTTGCGCACGAAGGGCGTGGCGCCGGCGACGAGCAGCTGCGCGTACGTGTCGGGCCGATCGTGGAGCGCCGCGAGATGGAGCGTGTGGTTGCCGTGCGTGCACACACCACGTTTGGCGCCAAAAGGCTCGCGTACGAGCTCGCCGCCGTGCTTGGTGCGCTTGCGGCCGCTCGCCCAGACTGCGTGCTGTGCATGCAGCACAGCGACGGCGGCTGCCTCGGCGGCCGGACGGCGCTCGTCGGACTCGTACGAGTCGACCGACGCGCCCGCGCCCGACACGACGCCCGAGCGATCGGGCGACGAAGCCAGAACGGCGCTCGCCACGGCGCTCGCCACGGCGCTCGACACGGCGCTCGACACGGCGCTTGAAACCGCCGCAGTGCTCGGCACCGTCGGCCTGGACTTGAGGCGCGCGGGACGGTCGACGCGATCGTCCACAATCTCGTCGAGCGAGACGCCGCGCTCGTGCAGCTCACGCACGATGGCCGCGTGACCCGCCGCCGCCGCGAAGCTCATCGGCGTGCCGCCCAAGTAGCCCAAGTAGCCAACGCCTCGAAGTAGCGTGCCGCGCGCGGGCGTCAGGCCTTCGAGTGGCGCCCCGCATGAGAGCAGCGCGCGCAGCAGCATGAGGTCGTTCTTCACGGCCGCCAGGTGGACGGGCGTGATGCCCTGGTAGAGCGAGCCCTCGATGGGTGCGGACGCGAGGGCGCTCAGCTCGGCGCGACTCAGCCTCGTATGGGGGTGTACCGTCGCCTCGCGAGGCACCGGCTGGAGCAGCCTCAGCAGCGCCGCGCGGTATGGGCAACTACCGCCGCCATCGGGGGCGGCAAGCTGGAGGAGCAAGTGCACCACTGTCTCCCCATACCAGCCTCGTCCATGCAGGAGCACCGCTCGCACCGTCGTCGGCCGATAGTCTTGCTGCTGCTGCTGATGATGATGATGATGATGATGGTCCTGCTGCTGCTGCTGCTGCTGCTGCTGCTGATGTTGATGTTGATGACTGGTCCTGCTGCTGCTGCTCCTGCACCTGCTGCTGCTGCTGCTGCTGCTGGTACCCCACGAGGCCCAGCACGCGCGCGTGGTCATTCGCGCGCAGCCCAGAGGCTATGCCGTCGCTGCCCTTCCGGACCGCCGCGCCGCCCGTGACGGCGCTCGCATCGGCGCTCGTCACGGCGCTGCCCTTCCGGACAGCTGCCCCCTCTCCCATCCGGTGGATGGGTGTGTCGAGGGCGAGCGTCCCGTCCGCCCACGGCGCCGCAAGGCACTGGAACAGCTGTCCGAGGTGCTCAGGGGTGCGCTGCTGCCAGGGCAGCGGGCACCGGTGTGCCATCCGTGCCGCATGGGCACTCAGCGCCTCCGTCTCGCCCTCGGAGGCGCGAAGCGAATGGGAGGACGAGCCGCGGGCGCTCAGGACGGCGCTCAGGCGTGGGCTCGGCTCAGAAGGCTCAGCGAGGGTTTGGCGAGGCGAGGGGTGTGAATTGGCTGTGAACTGGCGAGGCGAGGGGTGTGAATTGGCTGTGAACTGGCGAGGCGAGGGGTGGGCGTCGGCCTCCACGGCCACCAGCGCACCTTCGCCGCGTCCGCCCACGCCCACGCCACACACTGGCGGCCTGACGAGCTCGTACACGAGCGGCCATGCCACGTGGCGTTGCTCCGCGTCATACACGCTCGCCCAGAGCTTGACGAGGCGCGAGACGCGGGGCTCGCCCGCCCGCCGAGGCGCGTCTGCCTCGTCATCACCGAGTTTGTGAGCCACGGCCGAGCGCGGCGCGCTGCGTGAGCCGTTGATGGTCATGGAGATGCGCACGTCCTTCGACCGTATTTCGCCCCTTAGCCGGTTGGAGTAGCCCTCGTAGCCGCCAAACGCGCGCCGGCGGCGCTTGCGTCGCTTGGCGTGGCAGTCGAGGACGGCGTGGAGTGTGCGGAGGAAGATGCAGAAGAAGAGGATGCACACCGGCACGAAGGTCGTGAACAAGCCCGACTGGATGAGAACCGTCATCGTCGAGCCGTCCTTGCGTCCCCACAGCTGGTCCAAAGGCACATTGGGCGGCGGCGGCGGCGGCGGCAGGTAGGGCGGCGGCACGGCGGGCCGTATGCTGGGCGCTGGCGGCGGCGGCGGCAAGAACTGGCCACATCCGATGGGCTTGGTTGCGCCTGAGTGGAGTACCTGGCGCAGGCCCTGCCAGCGCGCCGCCGCGCCGCCGAAGACTGCCAAGGCCGCCCAGGAGTCAGCGCCTGGCCCTCCGGCCAGTGCGCACGCGACCACACTGGCGGACGTGAGCAGATTGACGGCTGAGTCGCCGTAAGGGGCGCGGATGGTGATGGTCACCTCCGCGAGCGAGCTGTCCGACGCCATCGGATCCACAGACCACAGCGCCGGCACATGCTGAGGCGGCAGCAGCGGCGTGAGGGCGGCGACGACCGCGAGCTGGAGCGGCGTGGTGGCGGCTGCCAGCTCGGAGGCGGACGATGCAAAGGTGGCGCGCACCGCGAGGCCGGTGAAGTCCAGAGCACGGCTGGCGAGCAGATCGAAGCCTCCGCGCCTGCGCACCTCGAGCGGTGCCACGGCGGACGACGCGCTGCTGCCGGTGCCGTTCCCGAGCGCGCTGCTCGTGCTGCTGTCGGCGGCGCGGGTCACACTGTACGCGGCGAGGGCGCCGTCGGCGCCAGCGAGCACTATCGAGCGCTGGAGCGACGCCGTCGCGTTGCCAGCCTCCGTCACGATGGCAGCCACCGAAGGCGCAAAGGCAGTCGCGGGCAGGAGCACGCCAGGCGCCGTCGCGAAGGTCGGAGGTGCGCCGATCGGCGTGGAGCTCGGGAACCACGTGAGAGCGCCGTGGGCCGAGCCTAGCAACAGGTCGAGGTGACCGTCGCCGTCGAGGTCGCCCAGTGCCGGGTTGCGTGCACCCTCACCCGAGGCCGTGGCGAGCGCGGCGCCGAGTGCCGCGCACGGCGAGAGCGGCGTGAAGGCACCCTGGCCGTTGTTGGCGTAACACGAGAGCGTGCCATTGGCACCGCCGATCAGTAGGTCGAGTGAGCCGTCGCCGTTCAGGTCAGCCAGGCTCGGCACCGCCGCGCCGACCGAAGCCAGCACCGCCGCAGTCGCGAGCGTTGCATTCGTGTGCAGCACGAATCGCGGTGCAGCAACCGTTCCCTCGTTGACGTACAGGCGCACCATTCCGTCCGCCGCGCCGACGAGCAGGTCGGGCTGGCCGTCGGAAGTCACGTCGCCCATCACGGGCGCTGCATCCGCGCCTACCTGTACGGCGCGCACATAGCTCAGGCCGCTCGGCACGGCAGCAAAGTGGCCACTAGCGCCGCTGCTCGGGCGAAAGAGGCTGATTGTTCCGTCGGCCTCGCCTACGAGGCTGCACACGAGCGAGAGACATGAACGGCGTTTGAGCAGGATAAGGGATACGATGGCGGGGAGGGCGCCGCTGCGGGGGGGGGGCGGCGCACAGATCGCCGCCGTTCATGCACAGCGCGATTTGCCACCAGTATCTTGTTGCCCAAGAGGGAGGCGTCGCCATCTTTCAACGAGTCAAAAACCAAGGAGAGGCGAGAGGAGTCCGCAAACTGTGGGAAAAAAAGCGTCCTACTGTTGTTGAGAAATGGTGGACCTTTTACCGCTCTCCTCTGCGGCAACGGCCGCACGCGCCGCATCACCAGCGATGCGCTCGTCGCATGCGGCTTCGCTGACGACCGCTTCCTGCTGCCGCGCCTGCGCACAGGGCAAGAAGGACGAGCGGTATTGCTTCGTCGTCGACTGGTTCGACCCACAGGCGTCGCTGGTGCGCAAGTACCAGCTCATCTACTACAGTGCCGATGGCACCATCGAGATGGTGCGCAGCTGCGCGCGGACGCTGCACATTCTGGGCCCGATGGCCCTGCCTAGCGGATGCGAGCGTGCCAACCCAGTCGGCTCGCGTGCCACGCAGCTCTGCGCAGGCTCTGCCGCGATGCTGCCTGCTGCCTGCTGCCTGCTGCCTGCTGCCTGTACATGCGCGCTCTGGTGCCTCGCTCGCGCACTCTCGGCGCTGCATGCCCTCGCCTCACGCTCGCTCGCGCGGCTCTCTCCTCACCTCTCGGCAGTACGACCTGAAGAATCGTCGCACCTTCCTGAAGCGGTGCGACTACCCGGCCGTCACCCTCAAGGACCTATACAAGGGCGGCGTGATCACGGTGTACTCGCGCCAACTGACGATCGTCGAATACGGCGATGGCTTCACGGCGGGCAAGCTCGAGAAAGCGAGTGCCGCCGTGTGCGTCACCATCGCGCCCGGCGCGCTGCCGCAGATGGGCCGCATCATCGACGCCATCACGAGCTCCTCCCTGGTCATCACGGAGCTTCGGTTGCTTGCGGAGGGACTGGTGCTCAAGCTGGTTGGTGAGGATGGCCCCGCGGTGTGGTCATCGCTCAAGCCGCAGATTGACGGCGCGCTCGGCAAGGACTCGGTTACCCAGAGCGGCGACGTCTTTGCGGCGGGGCTGCCAAAGACGGTGGTGAGCGACGGGGCGACCTCGACGCTGCTGCTCGTGCGCCCGCACGCCATCAAGGCGGGCCTGCTCGGCCGGATCATCGACCAGGCGCTCGGGTCCGGCTTCGAACTGCTCAACGCGGCCATGCTGCAGCTGACGCGCCCCAACGCTGCCGAATTCCTCGAGGTGTACAAAGGGGTCGTTCCTGAGTGCGTCGACTGGATCGAGGAGCTGACCCAGGGCAAGATCGTCGCGTTGCAGCTGCGCTTCGCCTCGCAGCCGACGAGCAGCGTGCTCAAGCTGCGCGAGCTGTGCGGCGCCCACGACCCTGAGGTCGCGCGCCACCTGCACACGCAGTCACTGCGCGCGCTCTATGGCGAGTCCAAGATCAGGAACGCCGTGCACTGCACCGACCTGCCAGAGGACGGCGCGCTCGAGGTAGACTACTTCTTCTCCATCCTTGGCGGCCAGTCGGCGTGAGCCGGTGCGCGAATCACGGTCCGCGCACAGCGGCTCGTCGACAGATGTGGGCGCAAGCGATGCGCGTCGCCTTCGGCCTTGCCGCTTGCGGGCAGGTTCCATTTTGACTTTTTTCTCTCTCTCGTGGATCGTCAATCGTGCGCGTGACAATGAGTTCTGTGTTGTGATGTGATACATGTATCGCGAGCGGTGTAACTATTTGATCTCAACCTCCACTGAATTTCGATTCACAGCTGCGATTGCAGGATCCAAGTGCGAAATGGCGGCGCAGCTGCGGGACTGCCACGGTACCGACGCACGATTCGACGACAGCATACATGTTGCTTTGCCGATCACGAATCGACTCACTCGGATCCCTGGCGAGGCGATCACCTACGTCTTAGCCCATACAGACGCCATGAGCTACACGCCCGCTGATGAGTACCCTGAGCGAACTGGCCTGCTCAGACTCCTCTACCTCGATGAGGCAATTGCCGTCGTTGACAAACCAGCGTTTCTGCCAACGGAAAACACGAGGCACATCAAAGATTCGGCACGCCAGCGGCTCGAGGAGCTGCTGGCTTCGCGCGGCGAGAATGTCGACCAGCTCCGTTTGCCACACCGCCTGGACTGGGAGACAAGTGGACTGCTCGTGTTTGCTCGTGGCGCCGACGCCATGCGCAGCCTCGCCATGCAATTCGCGGAGCGATCTGTGCAGAAGATGTATATCGCGGACGTGATCAGCAGACCTCCTGCCACGCGAGGCACCGTCGAGTTGCCGCTCACATCTGATCGACAGCGACTTCCCATGCAATGCATCGACTTTGGACCGGCAGGCAAGCCAGCACGCACGTCTTGGGAGGTGGTCCAAGGTGGCGATGACGCCATGCGCGAGGGCGCTGGTGGCGCTGGCGGCGCGTGCAGATTGTGCCTCAAGCCGGAGACTGGCCGCCGCCATCAGCTCCGGATGCATTGTCTGGCGCTCGGCTGCCCGATTGCGTTTGATGCGCTCTACCTTCGGCCTGAGGAGATTCCGGGCGACGGCGTGGTCCCTCCGCGGCTGCATCTGCACGCGGCCGAGCTCATCTTTCGCCACCCGACCAGCCGTGAGCTCCTGCGCTTCGTGTCCGAACCTCCCTTTACGCTCGACGAGGTGCGGCCGAAGACGAAGTTTGTGGCTGCCTCTGTCGCTGGAGCTTCGAGGCGTCGCAGGGAGGGATGCTCGGCGATGTCGATCATGATGATGCGCGGGAGGGCACCGAGCGAGCGAGCCGCTCTCCTGCTGGCTGCAGTCGGAGTGGTGATGCTGCTTGCGCGGCACAGGCGAACCTGCAGCGCCAGCGGCAGGAATTGGTGGTCAACTACCTAAACGTGCTGGGCCGAATGCCTATAGTAGTATGCAGTCCGGTCTATCTCAAAGACGCGCAAACCGAACGAACGTGCCGGTGTCCGCACCATAGTAATTTAGAACCGTAAACTCGCTTTACCAGCTTTACGCCGATCAGACCGCGGCGGTCTATTCCGTATTCGATTATCGCATTAAATGACGTGATTTAAAATGCGGCAATTCGCATCCGGTATGCGACTGGGCTCCTCGGGTAGAGGGGAGCCAGCCGGTAAGAACCTGCCTGAGGGGGACCTCGGAGGCATAGGGGTCGTTGAGCCCC